>JAJONZ010024819.1:0-38656 GCA_029582445.1 Solanum paucissectum | reverse complement strand
AGAAGAAGAAGAGGAAGAAGAGGAAGAAGAAGAAGAAGAAGAGGAAGAGGAAGAAGAGGAGGAGGAGGAGGAGGAGGAGGAGGAGGAGGAGGAGGAAGAAGAAGAAGAAGAAGAAGAAGTAGTTAGTCGATGTTGCAAAAGTGTAGTAATAGAAAAGAAAAAATTACACACACACACAGACAAGAAAAAGAAAAAGAAAGGGAGAAAAAGAGAGGAAAATAGAGGAGAAAAATTGGGACTTGGTGATGGGTTGACTTGTGGATTTCTCGATTATTTGAGGCAAGTGGATTTCTAAACCCTTGTTAAGTGTATAGAATCGTGTATTTTCTCGTGGTATGTGTTAGAAAGTAATGGGACTTGGTGATGGGTTGACTTGTCCATATTGAATAATTCTAATGATGAAAAAGGGGTAGTAAAAGGCTATATGATTAATTATTAGTGTGTGATGTGTTGAGAATGGTTTTGAAAGACTTATTGATTAATTGTTGATGTTGTACTACGATTTTGTTATTTCTAATTGTGCAATGTTATGAAAATGGTCATCTCTTCATTATTTGTGTAAACATATCATTTGCATTATTCGAAGAAATGGTTGTGACAAGTGTTATGTAAATTGAGAAAAATTAAAAATTAAAGAGGATGTACCATTTTAAATGACATGTCGTGGGCCGGACGGATACTATATTTCGAGGGACGTGTTGCACTTTGCAATAGATTCTATTATCGAGGGACGTGTCGTGCGCCGCGATGGATACTTTATTTTGAGGAATGTGATGCACGCCGCGACAAATTCTATTATTGAGGGACATGTCGCGCGCCATGACGGATACGATATATCGAGGGTCGTGTCGCACAACGTGATGGATTCATAGACAGATATGTCCCCAATAGGTCCCGCACTATGAGACAACGGATGTGTATCATTAGGT
The DNA here is from genome assembly GCA_029582445.1 of Solanum paucissectum. Taxonomy (NCBI): domain Eukaryota; kingdom Viridiplantae; phylum Streptophyta; class Magnoliopsida; order Solanales; family Solanaceae; genus Solanum; species Solanum paucissectum. The sequence continues at coordinate 37,727 of JAJONZ010024819.1, read as the reverse complement.
CAGACATGCATCATTATACTTGACATCGCATTTCATTGCATTGCACATCTTTATCATTGGTGAACTTGATCTTGTGTGTTGTTGATCTTGTGAGTGCCTTTCAGTGAAACTTGTGATTGATGAATATTGAGCTTGTTGGTGAGAATATAAAATTGTTGAGTGTTGTTATTGAGCTCTGTGCTTTGTAAATTGTGAATTGTTTGGCTGGACTGGTTTTATGCAAGTGGTATTGTGAAGGTTGTGATTTATGAATATTGAGCTTGTTGTTGAGGATATGTAATTGTTAATAGGTTGTTGTTGAGCTGTGTGTTATATAAATTGTGAGCTGTTAGGTTGGGCTAGTTTTATGCAGGTTGTTGTTGTGGAGGTTCAGTTGGGGTGTAAGGAGTTCCCGTATCCTATTTCCTTAGCTTGTGTTTAGAAGTTTACTTGCTGAGTACCATGTGGTTTGGTACTCATCCCTTTCTTCTACATTTTTGTAGGTTATTAGCCCGGATCTTCGTGATACCCTTTATTCTCTTCTTTTCCGAGGCTTCTTGGAGATTTGTGAGGTAGTTGTTTGTCATCTCAGCGGACCTTCTTACTCCTATTTATGATCTTGTTCTATTCTAGAAACAATGTCATTTGAGACTTGTGTTGTTCTATTGAATTAATTGTAATACTTTAGAGGCTTGTACACGTGACTACCAGATTTTGGGGTTTTCTTTTGAATTGATTATCATTTCCGCATTAGTAGATGGTGTAAGTTTCTTTTTCTTGTTTATACTTCCGCATTCACCGTATTAATTGAGTATTAGGCTGACTTGTCTTGGTGGGATAAGATGAGTGTCATCACGTTGATTTTTGGGTCATGATAATTAAATTTTCTTTTCTTATGTTAGGATAGGAGTCGCTACCTGGAGCCTTGATGAAACCTCGCTTAACTTTCAACTCATCACCTCATCTCCTTGAACTACACGTGACCTGATTCCCTTATAACCCGGGATATGTAGGATGTCCAAAACCAAGACTCGGTAGCACAAATTTTTCCTTCAAATAAAAGTCCGGTCAAAATTTGTCACGTTATCTACTTCATTGTCTGTAAACTCGTCGTGTTTCTAGTCCAAGAGGGGCAAACTGTAGACACGTAATTTTTTTACCGAACTTAAGTCTTAGATCATTTTTAGTACATAAAAATTGCTTTTACATATAAATTAGATAGTTTTCTTTTATCTTAAATATTTGAAAACTAAAAAAATAGAGTTGCATTATTAGTGTAAGTTTTGTTATAAAGAAAGTAAAATTTACAAAAATATATATATATATTCTTTTGATTTAGATTTTATAAATAAACTAGTTATTTCTTCATTATATTTTTTAATTAGCCATTTAGTATTTTTTATATTTCATTAGTTCAAAATAATTAATATTCTTATTACTATAATTCTGTATATATATATAAAAAATACCCATTATGCTCCCCTAAACTACCCCCACTACCTCAACCCACCTACACGTTACAACACTACCCCATTAACCTCTTAATTTCCCACCCCTACATATACTACACATTCCCAGAAAGAAAAACAATCAAGATACTACAAAATTAGACAACACACCCATATCCCCTATAATCACAGACACGTTAGAAAGCAAAAAACTAAAGAAAGAAAAAAGACGAGAAAAAAAAGTCAGCAAACACACGCAGAACACATCAGGAAGAAAAAACCATTTAGCAACGTACAAACAAGAAAAAAAAGAAAACAAACATCTTTGTTTTATTCTTCTTTCAAAAATTTACCAATACATTTACATCTTTTCTTTCTTTCTCATTATTTTCATACAACACACAATACATATACCATTACATACAATTTACAAAAGATTTGTGGTCGTTCTAATCGAGGTTCGGTCAAAATAATGCGATACTTATTCTCTTTATTTAAAGTTAAACTTTATCTTATTTCTTTCATTTGTTCATAGAATTTAATGTAACTATGTCATATGTTTTCTTATAGTTTTGTTCGATACATGATTTAATTAAAATTAATATTTGGTTAAGTGTTGTATCGTATTTAATGAGTAAAGATAACTATAACTGGTGATTATTTTCCTTTTTTTATTTTTATTCCTTAGTTACTATGTTGATTTATATGTCAATAATAATAAAGTAGGGTTTTTAGGCTCAAAGAAATTATTGTCATTTTTTATTTTATCAAACAAAAAAGAGAATTATTTTTACAATTCATTATTATTTTGTTGGATTAAAAAGTGTACGCTTAATTTCGGCGTTAATTTGAAGAGTAATAAAAATAATTTATAAAATATAAAATAAAAAGATATAGAAACGATGTCAGAGTTATATATTGTAACCTCAACATTTATTTATTTTTCTTTATTGGGTTTTATTTATATGGGACAAAGTATTAGTTCTTTTAGATTACACGAAATTTTAGACACATTAAAAAATTTGTTTCGATTCAGAATGCGGTTGCACATTTTTTTTGAGATAATTAAAATAAACTCAAGGATGCGGTGATGCTCCTTGTCCAGTAATATAATTAAATTTTACTAATTTAGTAGAGACTTATAAAAAAAAAAGATTATTAACTGTGATGCAAAGAAGGCAGTAATGACTGTAATCGTAAAGACCAATAATACTGTTACATATCTTGGTCGAGACCAAATAAAAGTTCAACAAATAAAAAGTGCGAGAAAATCATGGCCTACAAAAATATATCCAAAAGATAGTTAAAATAAGTATAGTTTAATAAAAGCGACCATGCTAGAACCACCGGACTAGAGGGATGCCTAATACCTTCCCCTCGGTCAACAAAATTCCATATGTGCATTTATGTGATTGCATTCTTGTTGGGCTGCTAGGTCTAGTTGTTATATTCCTTATGATGTTTTGAATATTTTGTAGCGTGGAGTAGATATTCCTCCTTTGTTCTGTACATTTTGATAAAGTTGCATTATGATTGGGTTGTTTGTTTCTCTCCTACTCTCTTCGTGCTAGTTGAGTTCCATTCGAGGATGAATGTTCCCGAGGGGGAGATAATGTAACACACTGGAATCAAGGAGTCCAGAAATGAGTCATGTGGTATACTCACAAGCCCAAAAAGTGGACCATGGAACCCTTCACGGAGCCCCAAACAGGCAGTGAAGGGGACCATAGTTCGTTAAGGGCTGCTGGTAGGTTTCCAGAACCTGCCCCATGCATGCTTTACTTTGATGGATGCCTAGATGGCCCGTGGTTAGGTTGACAGGCCATCAAAGTGGTCGTCAAGTGGGTCAAGTTAGTAGGGGTCCTCCCTTAGCTACTGGTTAAGGGCCACGGGCATCACAACGGCCCGTGATGCCCCACACGGACCGTGAGGTTGTCCGTGAAGGATTTTCAATAGACTTAGAGTTTGGATCAACTTCAAACAATCATATCTTTTAGCACAAAATGAATTAGGTGGCCCATGACCTATCCAATTAAAGGTCTTTGAGTCCTCTTTCCAACGTCACAGAGTTTTCCCAATTCCCATCTCGGAGTATAAAGTTATGCCTGAAATAGAGAAGTATTTTTAGGCTGAATTTCTTCAGGACCCGTTTGACGGGCCGTGGTGGTCATGACCAACCGTGATGGGCTTCTAGTGAGCCAATTCCGCAGTATTTAAGTCAGGGGTTATTGGGTCTTTTCCCAAATATTTTAACTCAATACTAAGTCATATTTCCTCTTACCTAAAGACCTATATAATGATTCTAAACCCCCAAATCACCCAAACTAAATTCATTCTCTCAAATTCTCAAAAAAAGATCAAGCTCCTCCTCTCAAATATTTCTCTCTCTAGAAATTGGAGAAGAAAGCTAGGGTTTGATGTTCATGTCTCCAAATTCTCCATTCCTTTCAAGCGTTTGATATCAAGGTATGATAGTTTTCATTCATGGATTCCTCCCATCAAGGTATGAGTTCCCAAATTCTCCTATTTTCTTCAATTGCCATGGGTTCTCTTCATTATTGATTTAAATGATTGAGTAAGGATCTTTTATGAATGAATTGATGAAATACTATGATTTTAGGATGATTTACCCATGAATTCTTGTAAACCCAATATTTCTTAATTATGATGATATGATGTGGGTCTTTTCTTATGAAAGAGGAGTTTTATAAAATCAAGCATGAAGTGATGGAATCACATGAATTTAATTATGATGAAATCCATATATAATCCTTGTTTTCTAGATGTGGTGATTGAAAGTAGGTTTTGAACCTTGAAAGGTGAATTATGAGATTATGCATGTTCTTATGAAATCTATGTAAATGGTAAAAGGATGCTTGAGAGTAAAGTATCATTTATGATGTTGTTGTTATGTTGTTGAAAGGAGTTTCTCATGAACACGTGGAAGTATGATTGTGAAAGTTCTTCTCACCTAATTGAATCAAAGATAAAGAACTATCCAAATGAAACATAGCTTGGATTGGATACTTAATTGTACCTTTCCATGGATAGGTTGGATTGGATACTTAATTGTACCTTTACATGGACATCTTAGATTGGATACTTAATTGTACCTTTCCATGGATAGCTTGGATTGGATACTTAATTGTACCTTTCCATGGGTAGCTTAGATTGGATACTTAATTGTAACTTTCCATGGATGTCTTATGACTTAGCTTGTATTGGTTATTGAATGAAACATTTCCATGGATAACAAGAAAAAATTAGGAAAATAAAGACTCCCCATAATAATAATGAACTAAGGTTACTTCAAGAAGTATCTCACATGTGTTCAAAGATAATTTTCACTTGCATTGATCATGGTTTTATGACTTATTATTTCTAACACTCACAATACATATTTTAGCTTGATCATTGCATACTTATGAAAATGTCCCTTTTTATCATGATTTAAATGTTTTATGCGTGGCAATCATAGTTGGTACATTGGTTTTTACTAACACATACTCTTTCCTACATATCTTGAAATGCAGGGTCCGATAGCTAAGGTTCTTAGTTTCGTGGCTAGAGGTTGACTTGAGAGATTTTTGAGCTATGGTGAGTCCTCATGCTTCGAGGGATGATTTTCATTATTTTTAGTTTCTGTCTTACTTTTAGTTTTGGTCATGATGTATGGTCTATGCACAATTCCATTCTATTGTATCTGGTGGCTATTGACACAAATTGTTTAGATTACTGCTTTGCTTTTATAAAATTTTGGACTTGAAATATTTCCTTTGTTCTATTTCTTATTTTATGAATGTTAAGTGGCTTGTATGGGGCCTCTCGGGGTCCTATATGCCATGTTACATCCAGGGTGTACCCCTCGGTTGTGACAAACTTGGTATTCAGATCCCAAGGTTTAGAAAGGTCCTAGGATGTCTCATAAGCCACATCGAGTAGAGTCATGTTAATGAGTGTGAAGCACGCCACATTTATGAATAAGAGTCTATAAGATGTTTAGGAAACTTTGTTTCTTTCATTAACCTTAAAGTTGTGCAATAGAGTGTAACTCTAGGTGTCTTTCTCTCGTAACCCTTATTTATGCATTTCAAAATATGCTTCCACGAAGGAATACCGTGAGAAGGAATAGGAATGTTCATGAAAATGTGAGACAAGAGGTTCTTCGGCCAAGTGCCAGTCAACCCTTTGTCCGAGCAAGTGAATAATGATGAGTTTCGAGCCGAATTTCATGCATTGGTCTAAGTTATGATGGGTCAATCATATAGAGAAGTTGTGGCTCCCGTGAACCCAAGGGTGGGTACAGTGGAAACTCAAGTGAGTGACTTTATTAGAATGAATCCTCCAAAATTTCATAGTTCTAATATTGAGGAAGATCCTCAAGAGCACATTGTTGAGGTGTATAAAGTATGATGATTATGGGAGTGACGCCAGTGGAAAAGGAGAAATTGGTTGCTTATCAAGTTAAGGGTGTTTCTCTAATTTCGTTCAACAAATGGAAGTAAGAGAGGGCGGTAGATGAGGGACCTCCTGATTGGGAGAAATTTAAGGTTGCTTTTCTTGATAGGTTCTTTCCTGTTGAAATGAGAGAGGAAAGAGTTCTTCACTTTATTAACCTTCGCCAAGGAGATATGAGTGTGAAGGAGTATGGTTTGAAATTCACACAATTGTCTAAATATTCTCCGACTATGGTTGCCGATCCAATGGCAGGGATGAGTAAGTTTGTGTCGGGTAGTTCAGACTTAGTGGTCAAAGAATGCCGAACCGCTATGCTTGTTAAGGAGATGGATGTTTCACGGTTGATGATACATGCACACCCAATAGAATAGGAAAATCTTAAAGAGAAAACTAGGGATTCAAAGACAGCAAAAAGAGTGATGGTGAGTCTTCACATTCAAGGTCCGATGGAGGAAATTGTTCTCAAGGTAAGGGTGGTAGTGAGAAAATGTGGCCCGAGTGTAGGGAATGTGGGAGAACACATGAGGGTAAATGTCGAGCCGGTTCTAATGCTTGCTTTGGGTGTGGAAAGAGTGGTCAAAAGAAAAGAGATTGCCCAATCCTTACTTCTAAGGGAAGCGATGGTAGGCAAGATCAAACTCAGGAAGATCATGAGGGTTCCCTGGATATGGTAAATGGTAAGTTAAGGTCTTTTAGCTTGTGGTTATGTATTGCTTACTGGTGAGTGTTTTGTCGGATATGATAAGAATTCATGTATGGAGACTATTTTGGAGTAGTTCTTCAAATCCTTGTGGAAACTTCTTAAGTGTTTACTTGTATCAATGGTTTAGTGCTTGTTAAGACACTGGTGTTATTGTTATATTAAGGGAGATAGATTAGAAAACACTAGTGGGGTTTTATCCCAAGGGGGAGATAATGTGTTTCATGGTTGGTATGTAAGTAGAACTATATTAATTTTGGAAGAGTTTCTCGTTATAATTTTGTGGGTGAAAGTTTGTAGGCGGTGTGATGTCCTAGTAACCCTATCACTTTTCCTTGTATCATAAAGTCTAGCTTAGATTTGAAGCTTCCTTCTCGTATATGTGCATTTATATGATTGCATTCATATTTGGCTGCTAGGTCTAGTTCCTATATTCATTATGATGTTTTGAATATTTTTTAGCGTGGAGTCAATATTCCTCCTTGGTTATGTACATTTTGATAAAGTTGCATTATGATTGGGTTGTTAGTTTCCCTCCTACTCTCTTCGTGCTAGTTGCATTCCATTCGAGGACGAATGTTTCTGAGGGGGAGATAATATAACACCCTGGAATCAAGGATTCTAGAAATGGGTCATGTGGGAAACTCACAAGCCCACGAAATGGACCATGGAGCCCCAAACAGGCTGTAAAGGGGACTACGATCCATTAAGGGCTCGCGGTAGGTTTCCAGAACCTGCCCCATGCAGACTTTACTTTGACGGATGCCTAGTGATGAGTCCACAAATTAGACTCATTTAGGGCTATATTTTGATAGAATTAGTGTCCTCAAATGCATATTTTGTCTCAATATCTAAATAAAAACCTTAAGTTTCAGGTATTTGGAGTTTGAGGCAAAGCATAAACACTACTTAGCAAAAAGGAACAAGGCAGTTGAAAAGAGCAAAGAAATGAAACCCTGAGGATCGCCGAGCCCAGTTGGCGAGTCACCGATGAGCCTGGAGATCACCTTTTGTTCCAGTGTTCTGAGCCCTGAAGAACACGATCAAATCGGCGGAGGAAAAGAGCAGTCGGCGTGTCGCCGAGCAGTTCCGTGAAGCAGTACTATGTCACCCAATTATCCAAAACACAATGATGCTGAAGGATAGGGCAAGATGGCGATGAAACCTACCAAAGGGTGGATCACCGAGTTGATCGGTGATCTCGACTAACGACGCCGAATGACCCGCTGCAACACATATTTTTGAAAACTATAAATACTCATTGAGAGTTCTAGCTTAATATCAGATTTTTAATATAGAATTTTTAACATAGACTTTTGAGTTCTAAGTTTGGAGATGGGTTTTGAAGAACTTGAAGGTTCAAAGGGTTTCAACTCCAAGATTTTGGACTTGGGTCTTGTGGACTCTTCACTCTTGACTTGTTTTGAGACTTAAATCTTTATACCCATTTGAATGCAAATTTATATTGGCATAAATTTCTATCTCTTTAGCATGTCTAGCTAAAACCCCAATTCTTGGGGTGTGATTTTGTGAATATGGGTTAGATTATCTGTTGGGTCTTGCTTGTTGGTGGTTTATTTGTTGTTTTGATGTGATTTCGTTTAGTAGTTGTGGTGGAACTTAATGAAATTGTAGTTGTAAATACGATTTCACCTTTGTGTTTTCGCCTTGCTCGAGAGAGAGGTCGTATAACTAAGACTACTAAATTGATGGCCGGTGGGAGTGGGTCGACATGAGGTTCAGGTCAAGAGAGTGAACCCTAGTCTCATTCCCACACACTCAGCTCGAGAGAGTAAGTGGGGTAAGGTGGAGGTTGTGCTTAAAAGTGGCAACTCAGTGTTCGAGAGAAACGGGGTTGATAAGGGGTAAGTTGCTCGAGAGAGAATTTACCCCCACTATAGTCTATCCTAGTCACAAATATTTAATGAATTTACTACCAAAAGCATGTACCCAACGATTTAGTCTATCCCGTATTCCTATCACATCCAAAGAATCCCGTCTCCATATTAGTATCTTGCTTTATTTTCACTACTTTTGCTGATTTTTCGTTCACTTGTGACAAACCCCTCCCCATTGCTAATTGACGCTTGCGTCACCCTCCTTTATTTAATATGTTTATATTCGACAATATTTTTAGCTATGACTAATTAGAAATTAATTTTATTTTTCTATTAATTTTCACCACCACTCCCTTGGGACTCGACCCCAACCCTTGGTTGGGTTATTATACTATTGCACGATCGTAGACACTTGTATTGGAAGTTGTGTCTTGATTATGCAAACATCAAAATGGCGCCGCTGCCGGGGAGTGGTATCATTTGAATTTTTTTAGTTTAATACCATTTTTGTTCTTCTTAGTTGTAGTTTACTTACTTCATCTTCAGTTTTGTTTCGCGTGCTTGTGCTAAAAACAGGAAAGATGAACATGCATGAGGAAGAAATGAATGACAGTCAAGCTGGTCATCGAGACGGTATAGATGATGTAAATAATATCTATAATCTAGATCAGTCGAGAGGAATGGTTGTAATTTACATCCCTCAAACTCATGAGAATGCGATGTTTGAAGTCACTAGCACAACTCTTCACCTTCTCCAAATGAGAGGACTGTATGGATGGCTTGATCACGAAGATCCGCATGAGCACGTGAGAAGCTTTACAGAGGTTTACAGCCCTTTTTCATTCAAAGGTGTGTCACAAGAGTCAATTCAGTTGCGGTTGTTCCCATTATCTTTGAAAAGAGAAGCAAGCAAGTGGTTAACCGAGTTAAAAGAAATTCCATCACATCTTGGTAGGAGCTGGTCATAGCATTCAACACAAGATGCTTTCCTCCCTAAAAAATTATGAAGCTTGGAGACAAAATTCAAGGGTTCACACAAAGAAAAGGGGAACCACTCCATGAAGCATGGATGAGATTCAAGAAGCTCTTACTTAAATGCCCAACTCATGGGCTACCAACCGATTTGTTGCTCCATTATATCTACTGGAGAGTTGATTCGGTTAATAAAGGAAGTTGCTGATCAGTTGGTACGAGAAGGATTAATTTTACAAACATTTGAGGTTGCTTCATTTCTTCTAGACGACATGACTAGAATAAATCAAGCGTGGTATTCAAAAGATGATCATGTTTCCCCATTCCACTTTTGACTAACACAAGAGCAATTGGATAAAGAGAAATAGAGGGATGAAAACATCAAAAAGATGTTGACTCAGATGGAAGTTCTACAGGACCATATGAAGGGAACCTGTGGAGTGTTCAGAATTGAGGAGGGTTCATCCCCAAGCTATTCAAACCCTGGGGAGAATCAAGGTTGGAATTCCAAAAGAGGTGAGGAGGATTTCTACCCACACTATTGGACGCGAGGTGGAAATCAAGGTTGGAACCATTATAAACAAATTGAGCAAAGGAATATTATCAAGATTTACCCGACCAGACTGATTATTGGCGAAAAGAGGATGAATAAGAAGAGAATCGCATTCATCAAGTGAGAGCCCAAAATCAAAGGGGAGTGCAAGTGGTCCCCGTGTGAATGATTTGCTTTCACGCATCCTTGACAAAGTTGAAGGCTCGAATAATTTATTGAAAGGAATGAAAGACGATTTCACATCCTTGAACGATAGAGTGAAATCACACGCAGATGCAATCAAAATACTTGAATGACAATTGAGTTTACTTACAATACAATTGAAACAAAAAATGGAAACGGATGATGAAGATCGGGGGATGGCCGTTGTCACTCGGAGCGGAAAAGAAGTAAAAGGTGATATGATAGGAAATGAGGAAGTTCCCTTACCAACTGCATTCAATGATGTGGAGGCCGAAGAAATAACCATCCCACAAGACATCATAAAGGAACTGTAAATTAATGTGGAGAAACACAAACCATGCCTAAACTACAAGCAGCCTTTACCGAAGATACCTCTTCCATTTCCTTAACGCCTCAAAAAGAAGAATGAGGATGAAAGGTTTAAGAAGTTTCTATCGATATTCAAAACCTTATCGATTAATCTCCCTCTCATTGAAGCATTATTATAAATGCATGGTTACGCCAAATTCATGAAAGAGTTAGTCACAACAAAGAGGAGCATGGATTTTGAGACGATCGAAGTCTCTCACAGTTGTAGTGCGATTATGTTGAAGGAGTTGATCGAAAAGAAAGATGATCCGGGGGCATTCACCATCCCATGCACCATAGGCATGCTCAAGTTTTCAAAAGCCTTATGTGATCTCGGAGCAAGTATTAATCTGATGTCATATGCTATTTATAAACAACTCGGGTTGGTGAACCGTATGCTACAACTATGAGACTCCTGATGGCTGACAGATCGATCAAACATCCAGTGGGGATACTTTATGACATTCTGGTTAAGGTTGACAGATTCATTTTTCCTGCCGATTTTGTCATACTCGACTGTGACATGGATGACCAAATTCCTATAATCTTGGGAAGACCATTCTTGGCAACTGGGAGAGCGCTGGTGGATGTCGAGAGTGGGGAATTGAAATTTTGGGTCAACGATGATGAAGTCACCTTTGACGTGTGCAAATCAATGAAACACCTGAGTGACATTCATGTAATCTTAGCTGATGATGTGACTGACGAAGCTGTGGCCAGTGTGAGTCAACCCCTTGAAGTTGGTGGGCAAACGATGAAGAGTTCGAGGTTGAGGTTCAAGATGAAGTGGTAGCCGCATTTTCAAGTAAAGAGGAATTCACAAAGACTCCAATGAAATTGAACATCGACTTGAAAAATTGAGAGAGCCCTCCTGCCAAACCGAAGAACCACCAAGTCTCGAGCTTAAGGTATTACCTTCGCATCTCCAATACGCTTTCTTAGGAGCTAATAACACCTTGCCGGTGATTATTGCGGCCGACTTACTTGATTGGCAAGTAAAATTGCTCCTTGAAGTTCTAAAAAGGTATATAAAAGCCATTGGTTGGACGATCGTTGATATAGTGGGGATTCCTCCAGGCATTTGCACACATAAAATTCAACTTGACAGTGATTGTAAGCCGAGTGTTGAACATCAGCGAAGATTAAACCCTCCAATGCAAGAGGTAGTGAAAAAAGAGATAATAAAGTGGTTGGACGCAGGAGTAATCTACTCGATTGTGGACAGTAAATGGGTCAGTCCAGTGCAGTGTGTACCGAAAAAGAAGAAGTCACAATTGTCCCTAATGAAAAGGGAGAGCTTGTATATTTACGATCGATGACAGGATGTAGAGTTTGAATGGACTATCGGAAGTTAAACTCATGGACGCTGGAAAAGATCATTTCCCCATGTCCTTTATGCATCAAATGCTCGATCGACTGTCCGAGAGAGGATGGTATTACTTTTTGGATGGGTACTCGGGATATAACCGAATCTGCATAACTCTGGAGGATCAAGAGAAAAAAACTTTTACATGTCCATATGGTGCTTTTGCCTTCAAACGAATGCCATTCGGATTATGTAATGCGTCGGCTACATTTCAACGTTGCGTGCTATCCATCTTTGCTGAGATGGTGGAAGACTCAATGGAAGTATTTATGGATGATTTCTCAGTCGTGGGTGACTCATTTGCAGAATGCTTAGAGCACTTGGGACAAATGCTTCAAAGATGTGTCGAGACCAATTTGGTCTTAAATTGGGAAAAGTGTCATTTTATGGTTAAGGAAGGAATTATGCTTGGTCACAAAGTATCACAACAGGGGCTGAAAGTCGACAAAGAAAAAATCAAAGTAATTCAGAAATTACCACCTCCAATTTCCATAAAGGGAGTTCGAAGTTTCCTGGGACATGCTGGATTTTATAGGAGGTTCATCAAAGACATCTAAAAGATTGCACTTCCTATATGCAAACCTTTGGAAAAAGAGGTAACATTCAACTTTGATGATGCTTGTATGGCAGCTTTCAAATGCCTTATATATAAGCTAATTTCCACCCCAATCATCATTAGTCCTGATTGGTCAGAGCCATTTGAAGTAATATGTGATGCAAGCGGCATGGCATTGGGCGTAGTGTTAGGTCAAAAATGAAACAAACTTTTTCATCCCATTTACTATGCAAGCAAACTGTTACACAGTTTTCAACGTAACTACACAGTTATCGAGCAAGAGTTACTCGATGTGGTCTATGCATTTGAGAAGTTTCATGTATACTTGCTAGGTACTAAGGTGATTATTCACACTGATCACGCTGCTTTGCGTTATCTAATGGCAAAGAAAGACGCAAAACCCAGATTGGGTGCTTTTATTGCAAGAATTCAATTTTGAGGTTAAGGATAGAAAGGGGTTATGAAAATCAAGTGGCTGATCACTTGTCGAGACTGGAAGGCAGGGATAAAGGTGAGCCAGAGATTGACATAAAGGATGTTTTTCCCGATGAGTAGATATTCACAGTGAACCTCGCACAGTCCCCTTGGTATGTTGATTTTTCAAACTATTTGTTGTGCGGATTAATACCGGATGAACTGAACTTTACCAACAAAAGAAGTTCTTATTCGATGTTAAGAAATATTTGTGGGACGAGCCATATTTTTTTAGAAAGTGTGCTGACCACATCATCAGAAGATGTGTCAGAGAAGAGGAAGCTAGGGAGATCATGCACGCTTGTCACGCTTTGTCAGTGGGAGGGCATCATGGTGGTGTTCGGACAGTAGCTAAGGTGCTACAAAGCGGGTATTACTGACCGTCTCTTTACAAAGATGCGCACGAGTTTGTTAGGAGGTGCCCACAATGTCAAAAGCAAGGTGGTGTGTCCAAAAGGCACGAGTTACCTCTAACACCAATTCTGGAAGTGGAGCTGTTTGATGTGTGGGGAATCAATTGTATGGGTCCATATGTTAGCTCATTTGGCAACAAATACATCTTGGTGGCTGTGGATTATGTGTCTAAATAGGTAGAAGCTGTTTCTCTTTCAAATAATGAGGGAAAAAGTGTTGTTCAATCTTGAAGCGATACATTTTTGCAAGATTTGGGACTCCGCGAGCTATTATTAGAGATGGGGGATCACATTTTTTGTAACAAATGGTTCTCAGCTGCATTGAGTAATTATGGGGTTAAGCACAAAGTGGCAACACTGTACCATCCCCGGCAGCGGCGCCATTTTGATGTTTGCGTAATCAAGACACAACTTCCAATACAAGTGTCTAGGATCGTGCAATAGTATAATAACCTAACCAAGGGTTGGGGTCGAGTCCCAAAGGAGTGGTGGTGAAAATTAATAGAAAAATAAAATGAAGTTCTAATTAGTCATAGCTAAAAACATTGTCGAATATAAACATATTAAATAAAGGAGGGTGACGCAAGCGTCAATTAGCAATGGGGAGGGGTTTGTCACAACTGAACGAAAAATCAGCAAAAATAGTGAAAATAAAGCAAAATACTAATATGGAGACGAGATTCTTGGGATGTGATAGGAATACGGGATAGACTAAATCGTTGGGTACATGCTTTTGGTAGTAAATTAATTGAATATTTGTGACCAGGCAGGACTATAGTGGGGGTAAATTCTCTCTCGAGCAACTACCCCGAATCAACCCTGTTTCTCTCGAACACCGAGTTGCCGCTTTTAAGCAGAGCCTCTGCCTTAGCCCACCCACTCTCTCGAGCTGAGTGTGTGGGAATGAGACTAGGGTTCACGCTCTCGAATTGAACCTCATGTCGACCCACTCCCATCGGCCATCAATTTAGTAGTCATAGTTTTACGACCTCTCTCTCGAGCAAGCCGAAAAGACAAAGCTGAAATCGTATTTGCAACTACAATTTCATTAAGTTCCACCACAACTACTAAACGAAATCATATCAAAACAACAAATAAACCACCAACAAGCAAGACCCATCAGATAATTTAACCCATATTCACAAAATGACACCCCAAGCATTGGGGTTTTACCTAGACATGCTAAAGAGATAGAAATTTATACCAATATGAGTTTGCATTCAAATGGATATGAAGATTTAAGTCTCAAAACAAGTCAAGAGTGAAGAATCCACAAGATCCAAGTCTAAAATCTTGGAGTTGAAACCCTTTGATCCTTCAAGTTCTTCAAAACCCTCTCCAAACTTAGAACTCAAAAATCTATGTTAAAAATCTGATATTAAGCTACAACTCTCAATGAGTATTTATAGTTTTCAAAAATCTGTGCTGCAGCGGATCATTCGGCCTCGTTAGGCGAGATCACTGATCAACTCGGGTATCCATCCTTTGGTAGGTTTCATCGCCGTCTTGCAATATCCTTCAGCATTGTCGTGTTTTGGATCATTGGGAGATATAGTACTGCTTTGCGAAACTGCTCGATTACACGCCGGCTGCTCCTTTTTTCCGCCGATTTGATCCTTTCCTTCAGGGCTCAGCACACTGGAACAAAAGGCAATCTCCAGGCTCATCGGTGACTCGCCAACTGGGATCGACGATCCTCAGGCCTTCATTTCTTTGCTCTTTTCAGCCGCCTTATTCCTTTTTGCCAAGTAGTGTCTAT
Source organism: Solanum paucissectum (assembly GCA_029582445.1). Taxonomy (NCBI): domain Eukaryota; kingdom Viridiplantae; phylum Streptophyta; class Magnoliopsida; order Solanales; family Solanaceae; genus Solanum; species Solanum paucissectum. The sequence continues at coordinate 22,680 of JAJONZ010024819.1, read as the reverse complement.
GCTTTTCATAAAATCCAAATACCTGAAACATAAGGCTTTTCATCAGATATTGACACAAAATATACATTTGAGGACACTAATTCTATCAAAATATAGCCCTAAATGAGTCCAATTTGTGGACTCATCAACACCCCCAACTTAAATTTTGCTTGTCCTCAAGCAAATTCGAGTTCAACCATTCAAAAAGGACGTCTCGAACAGTGCTACACAAGACTCAATCATGAATGCACACAACAAGACTCACTTTACTTATGCAAAGATGAAATGTGTACCCAAAGATTCAAGTTGTGACACACCAATATCAAAGAATCTCATGTTCACAATACTTGCTTCAAATGCAAGTTCAAGCTCAACCAAAGTGTTCAAATGCCCTCACATAAGGAATGATTCCATATTCACACACAATGGTTTGCAATTTAAGGCTTCAGAATCAAAGGCAACGCTCACACTCACAAAGATTAATACAATGCATGCTTTCACCCATAGGTTTGCCCGTATTTTCCGATCAACATTTGTTTCAGCTCACTCAAGATAAAAAAGGTCTTTCCAAGGCTTGTAATGGGTACTCACAACACTTACATTCCTCTCCTTTCATCATTTTCTTTAGTGCTCATAAGTCATCCTATTATTCAATTTCCATGGATTGTTTGGAAATCCCATTCCTTAGGTACTTTATTCCACAACTTTCTTTTTAATTTTTTTTATGGAGGGGTTCCATTTTTCTCAACACCATAGATTAGAGGAGACTTTCTTTGCACTTCTTGACTTTCCCTTTTCTTTTCACCACACCCCCAAATTAGCCTTTTAGCCTAAGTTGGCTATTCAATGAACCGCAAATCAAGAAGATTATGGGTAATGGATAAAGAAAGGGTGTTATTTCATCAAGTTTCTTCCGAAGAAAGGTAAGGCTCAAAGGGTGTTCAAGAGAGGTTCACACACTCACAAGGTTGGTCACAAAAGAGTTACATGTCAAATTGGCTCACACTCTTCGAAGTTGCCTAATATCATATCAAGAGATAGCCTTACTTAGTCGATCGGACCAACGGGGAAAATTTTAGGATCTATCATGCATGGTTCAAAGTAAGCTCATCACACTAGGCATTGACACTACAGTCAAACAAGAGTCCACATTTTTGCTAGTGTGCAATGATCATCACAAGAGTTTCAATTTGATACTAGGCTAGTCATAATGAGATGCAAAGAGTTCACATATTGTCTATGCGACTTCATATGGCCTCATCGTAGTCGCACATTCATGTTCATTTGATCATGAGGACTATTCAAGTCATCGGTATTTATCGGAACCGAGACTCAAATTTTGCAAAAGAACAGCCACATTCAACACACAAGAAGTGGCAAAAAAAATTTGGAAGCGTCAAATTCATTTTGCAATTTAAAAGAAGGAGGCATAAGCTCAAACATCCACAAAATCAGTGTATAGACACAATAGTATATCACAACCCAAATATAAACAAAACACGAATATCAATAGCACACACAAAAGGTGGACCTCCACCACAAACAAAAAATGTTTGTCCTCAAATGCGAATAAAAATATCCAAATATAAAAATAAGTAAGACAGAGAGGGAGGTAAAGAAAAATCCTGTCTACACAGTCGCTCCATCTGTCTGGGAATCAGTGCTCGGGGTATTATCATTCCAACCCTGGTTCTCATCATCTGGAACTGCTTCGGTGACATTAGTCTCGATCGCCGAATCACTCGATGTCGCGCCGAGTAGTCACTTGCTACACCAAATTGTACAGAACCTCCAGTTATTTTATGAGTTCAGACGGCGATTACTGTCGGGATCGCCGACAGGATCGGCGAATCACTAATAATTTCCTGTGCTCGTTGAGTTTTACAGACTCCAATGTAAATTTGTCTTGAGTCTAACGTGGTCTGGTTCAAAGTCATCGAACCCTTCAGTGATTCGCGGAATGGACCTGTAGTTTGCCAACCCGCACTTGTCGATCACTTTCCACCCTTTCACCTGCACAATCAATACACTTTTGTTTAAAACAGTAAAACTTGGGTTGCCACCCAAGAACCACCTTATTTAACATCGTGTCTCGACGTGGAAATGCTTTCAAGCATCTTCCAAGTACACCACTTCAATCAAATAAATTTCCTGACATTCACCAAAGTATAATTTCAAACGTTGCCCGTTCACCTTAAAAGCATGTCCTTCTTGCCTTTTAACTTCTATAGTGCCGTTGGGGAACACTCGTGTCACTCTAATGGTCCTAACCATTTGGATTTGAGCTTTCCAGGGAACAATTTCAGTCGTGAATTGTATAGAAACACCCAATCTCCCACCTTAAACTCTCACTGGAGTATCTTAGCATCATGCCATTTCTTCATCTTTTCCTTGTAGAGAGCTGAACTTTTGTAAGCTTTAAACCTGAATTAGTCCAACTCGTTCAACTACTCTACTCTTTCTTTTGAATTTTTTGCCAAGTCCAAATTCAGAGCTTTCAATGCCCACATTGCTTTATGTTCCAGCTCAATTGGTAAATAGTAAGATTTCCCAAAAACTAATTGACACAGCAACATACCGATTGGAGTTTTATAAGCGGTGTGATATGCCCATAGTGTGTCATCCAACTTTCGCGACCAATTAGTTTGATTTACATTCACTGTCTTTGCCAAAATGCCTTTGATCTCCCGTATTGACACCTAGATGGCCCATGGTTAGGTTGACAGGCCGTCAAAGTGGTCGTCAAGTGGGTCAAGTTAGGAGGGGTACTCCCCTAGCTACTAATTAAGGGCCACAAGCATCACAACGGACCATAAGGCCCAACACGGATCGTGAGGTCATCCGTGAAGGATTTTTAATAGACTTAGAGTTTAGGGTCAACTTCAAACAATCATATATTTTAGCTCAAAATGAATTAGGTGGCCCATGGCCTATCCAGTTAAAGGTCTCTAATTCTTCTTTCCAATGCCACTGAGTTTTCCCAACTCCCATCTTGGCGTAAAAAGTTATGCTCAAAATAGTGAAGCATTCCAGGCTGAATTTCTTCATGACCCATTTGACGGGCCGTGGTGGTCATGACGACCCATGATGGGCTTCCAGTGAGCCAATTCTGCAATTTTTAAGTCACAGGTTATTGGGTTTTTTCCCAAAAAGCTTTACTCAATACTAAGTCGTTTCTTCTTTTACCTAAAAACATATATAATGATTCTAAATGCCCAAATCACCCAAACTAAATTCATTTTCTCAAATTCTCAAAAGAAGATCAAGCTCCTCCTCTCAAATATTTCTCTCTCTAGAAATTGAATGAGAAAGCTAGGGTTTCAAGATCACGTCTTGAAATCCTCCATTGCTTTCAAGCTTATGGCATCAAGGTATGATAGTTTTCATTCGTGGATTCCTTCCATCCATGGAGTTCCTAAATTCTCCTATTTTCTTCAATTGCCATGAGTTCTCTTCTTTATTGATTTAAATGATTGAATAATGATCTCTTATTCATGAATTGATGAAATACTATTATATTATGATGATTTTCCCATGAATCCATGTAAATCCCATATTTTACCAATTATGATGATATGATGTGGGTTTTTGCTTATGAAAGAGGAGTTTTATGAAATCAAGCATGAAGTGGTGGAATCATATGAATTTATGATAAAATCAATATATAATCCTTGTTTTTAAGATGTGGTGATTGAAAGTAGGTTTTGAACCTTGAAAGGTGAATTATGAGATTATGCATGTTCTTATGTAATCTATGTATGTTTATAAAAATACTTGAGAGTAAAGAATCAATGATGATTTTGTTGTTATGTTGTTTAAAGGAGTATCTCATGAACACATGGAAGTATGATTGTGAAAGGTCTTCTCACCTAATTGAATTAAAGATAAATAACTATCCTAATGAAATATAGCTTCGATTGGATACTTCATTCTACTTTTCCATGGATAGTTTGGATTGGATACTTAATTGTACCTTTCCATGGACAGCTTGGATTCGATACTTAAATGTACCTTTCCATGGATAGCTTAGAGTGGATACTTAATTTTACCTTTCCACATATAGCTTGGATTGGATACTTAATTGTACGATTCCATGGATAGTTTGGATTGGATACTTAATTCTACCTTTCCATGGATGTCATATGACTTAGCTTGGATTTGTTATTGAATGATACATTTCCATGGATAGATTGTATTTGCAAGATGACGTGCCCTTCCATGGATAATAAGAACAAGTTAAGAAAATAACGACTTCCCACAATAATAATGTACTAGTGTTACTTCAAGAAGTATCTCACATGTGTTCAAAGATCATGTTCACTTGCATTGATCATGGTTTTATGACGTATCGTTTCTAACTCTCAAAATACATGTTTTAGCTTGATCATTGCATACTTATGAAAATGTCCCTTTTTATTATGATTTAAATGTTTTATGCGTGGCTATCATACTTGGTACATTGTTTTGTACTAACACATACTCTTGCCTACATTTCTTGAAATGTAGGGTTCGACAGTCAGGGTTATCAATTTCGTGGCTAGAGGTTGACTTGAGAGATTTTCAATCTTTGGTGAGTCCTCATGCTTCGAGGATGGATTCTAACTATTTTCAGTTTCTGTCAAATTTTTAGTTTTGGACATGATGTATGGCCCAGGACCAATTTCATTCTATTGTATCTGATGGCTATTGAGACAAAGTGTTTAGACTTCCTCTTTGCTTTTATAAAATTTTGGACTTCAAAATGTTTCATTTGTTCTATTTCTTATGTTATGAATGATAAGTGGCTTGTATGAGTCCTCTCGGGGTCCTGTAGGCCATGTTACATCTAGGGTGTACCCCTAGGTCGTGAAAAACTTGGTATTCAGAGCCCAAGATTTATAATGGTCCTAGGAAGTCTCATAAGCCACATCCAGTAGAGTAATGTAGATAAGTGTGAAGCGCGTCACAATTATTCATAAGATGTTTAGTAAACTTCGCTTCTTTCATTACTCTAAAGTCGGGCGATTGAGTGTAACTTTAGGTGTCTTTCTCTCCTAACCCCTATTTATGCTTTTCAGAATATACTTCCATGAAGGAATATCATGAGAAGGAATATGAATGTTCATGAAAATATGAAACAAGAGGTTCCCCAAGTGTCAGACAACCCTTTATTTGAGCAAGTGACCAAGGATGAGTTTCGAGCCGCATTTCATGCATTGGTCCAAGCTATTATGGATCAATCAAATAGTGAGGTTGTGGCTCCCGTTAACCAAAAGGCCGGTACGATGACAACTGGAGTGAGGGACTTTATTAGAATGAATTCTCTGGAATTTCATGGTTCTAATGTTGAGGATGATCATCAAGTGTTCATTGATTAAGTGTTTAAGGTGTTGATGATCATGGGAGTGACGCTGGTGGAAAAGGCAAAATTGGTTGCTTATCAACTTAAGGGTGTTGCTCAAATTTGGTTCAACTAATGGAAGGAAGAGAGGGCAGTAGATGAGGGTCCTCTTGATTGGGAAAATTTAAGGTTGCTTTTCTTGATAGGTTCTTTCCCCTTGATATGATAGAGGAAAAAGTGCTTGAGTTCATTAACTTTCGCCAAGGAGATATGAGTGTGAACGAGTATGCTTTGAAATTCACACAATTGTCTAAATATGCTCCGACTATGGTTGTCGATCCAAGGGCAAGGATGAGTAAGTTTGTGTCGGGTGCATCTGACTTAGTGGTCAAAGAATGACTTACCGCCATGCTTGTTAATTAAGGGGATGGATGTTTCCCAAATGATGATACATGCACAACAAAAAGAAGAGGAAAAGCTTAAAGAGAAAACTAGGGATTCAAATAAGGCAGAAGGGATGATTGTGAGTCTTCACATTCAAGGTCCGACGGAGGAAATCATTCTCAATGTAAGGGTGGTAGTGAGAAAATGTGGCCCAAGTGTAGGGAATGAGGGAAAAGACATGAGGGTGAATGTCTAGCCGATTGAATAACGTTTCAAATACACCTCATCCAATTCTAGGTGCAAACGATCATTAAATAAGTGTAAAACCCAACTGAGAGTTGGGGTCAAACCCACAGTGAGTGGTACGTGTTCAAATTCAACTATGAAGTACAAACGTGACCTAATTAGTTATAGGAATAGAAATAGTAGAAAATAACAAGTAAACAAATCAAAAGGGATGAAAGAAATATCAGATGGGGGGGGGTTTGATTTGCAATTATAAACTATAACACAAACAAACCATAAGAAAATAACAATATAGAGAGGAATTCTCGGGATGTGATTGATTATAGGCTAATTTCACTATATGAGTAATTGAAACTACTAATAGATAGCTAAATATCAATGGGTAGGCTAGACTATGAGTGAACTTGTTTTATCTCGAACAAATATCATGTATCAAGTGATTTCTTTCGAACATCAATAAGCTTATCAACTAAGAACAACCCACAACCTTAATAGATCTTCTCTCTCAAGGAAGATGGGTATGATTGGGTTTAGGATTCACTCTTTCGAGCTGAACCCGTATCAACCCAATATCTACAAACAATAAATCAAAAGCTTTGGTTCCAGAACCTCTCTGTCAAGCAAGCTAAGAACTCAAAATTAGAATTTCATGTGTAACTACAATTCATAGATTAAAACATAGTTAATGATTAAACCCACTTCAACTAAGCATTTAAATCATCAATTATCAATATCCATAAGCTAATTCAACCCATAATCACACCCCAAGAATTGGGGTTTTATCTACACATCATAAAAAAGTAAGAATCACTACCAACTAGATTAGCCATCAGCTGGGTATTAGTCTCCAACCCTTTACAATGTTCCAAAAATGGTGGAATTCAGAAACCCAAATCCAAATATATGTGAAAACTATTTGAAAGCTTCAAAATTCTACAAGAACAATGCTCTTTTGTTCTGGGTAAGAGTTTCTTAATGTTTTTTTTAATACATTCTCTCTCCTCAAAAGATAAATTTATACTGATTCAAGAGTTAGCTTTGTACGGCAAATCGGTGGTGAAGATCGGGCTTCGCCGACTGATCGGCGATTTGCCAATATCCTCTCTCCACTCCCTTCCTTTTTGAGTATTCAGATATTATGCAGTGTAACTTTAGGTGATTTAAGTCGGGAACGCCGAATGCTTCGGCGGATCGCCCTTTCCTCCTTTGGGTTGACAATTTACTCGCACCTCTATTGAGAGTCCTTTAACTTCGGGCGATCAAGGTTGTTTTTGAGGAGTTATTTGGTTATTCACCGACTTCTCACATCTGTCGCCACGTTGGTTCTTCCTCAAGGCTGACTTACTGGAACTTTAGGAAAGCTGAAGAGCCACTCGGTGGTTCACCGAGTGGTCTTGGCGATCACCAGGATCGCCTTTCTTCACTTATTTTGCTTGTTGTGCTCCCTTTTGCCTGTTAGTATCTTTACCTTGCTCTTTAGCTCACATACCTGAAAATCAAGGCTTTAACATCAGTTCATAGCATAAATTAGGAATTTGAGGGCACTAAAACTATCAAAACAAAGCCTTTAATGAGTCAAAATATGTGACTATACCCCGGAAGCGACACGGCGTACTCGACCCCGAAGGGGTCTTATAGAAGCCTTATAGCATTTTCATTGCATAAGATACTTAGAAATAGTGCGGAATTAAAACTTTTCTTTATAAATCCAACAATCGAAAAACATATAATTTAAAAGCAAGCGTAAGTCTATGTCCCACATGGCCGTCTTAGACAAAACTTTGAACAAGAGTAGGGATACGACACTTTACAATAGAAAGCTAAAATAGTCTATTACATGAAAGGAAATGAAACATTAAAAGTCCTTGTCCTCGATCTATGAGGACATACCAAAAGATGACTTGGAAGAACTCTAATCCAAGCTTCAACTAGAGAGAGTCAAATTGAGTACCAATCCCTACATTTCATAAAGGTAAAGAATATGGTTTAGCACAGTTAAGTACTAAGTATGATAGCCATTCAAAAACATGCTTCCAACAGACATTTATTTGAAAGTCATGCTTTTATGCCATTAAGGTAAAACCTCATGAACATAAGTATAAGAGGCATAATAATCAAACATAACCAACATACAAGTCATTATTCACATTAGGACATAATCAACATATAAACCATTACCTTCATATTAAACCTTCACCTCAAGTAACCCTCAAGCTATACTTTGTGCAATGTATAGATAGCGTCCGATACCACCATCCACACCAAAGTACCACCTTAAGGTAACCAAAAGTGAACTTACCATTCAACCTTTGCACCTTCATACCATTACCATACATAACAGACATCAACAACACATAAGTCATATCAACACCTTAGGACCAACATATAAGATAACTCTAAGTCATACTTGTTCAATGTATGAGTAGCATCCCATACTATTACTCACACTAAGTACTCCTTTAAAGTAATCATAGATATGGCACATTCATACTCAACAAGTCATAACAAGGAAGTAACTCATAATACAATCCAAGTATAGTATGCATTCTTACATTACACATATAAGTATTTAAGTCACCCATTCCTCAATAACTTCATTAACAACCCCTTTATTCATTAGACATAAGATCAACATTCTTCATTATCATGACCATAAGAGTCCATTCATTTCATTAACATCATAAAGGAACACACCATGGCTTCTCTCAAAGCCTACTTGTGCAATGCATAGGTGGCGTCCCATACCACCACCCACACAGAGTAGTGCATCCTTGAGAAGCCATAGTTCATAAGTTATGTGGGTAAGCCTTAACCGACATAGTCCATGTGAGATTGGCATGGAATCCCGGTGTCACCCTCACCTGATAAAAGGATTCCTACTTGCCTAAGATAGGACCATCATTTTTAGCTTAAGTGGATCCACTAACTATACCGATGTGGGGACATAGTTTATGGGATAGGGACATTGCTACTAGTTACCCTGCCTCAACTCACTTGTGGGCATCCATCTCAAGAGATAGAGACTAAAAACTCAGCCTCAACTCACGTGAGGGCTTCCATCTCATATCAGTATCCACTCGGTGCTTAGCATTATTCCCCACGGGGCACTTAACATTTATTACATTCGTTCATTATGGGATAAGATATTTTTACTAGATACCCAGCCTCAACTAACGTATGAGTATCCATCTCAAACCCAACATTCATTCATTGGAAACATCATAGATTCAAAGATGACAATAGCCTTTCACCTAGGAATCCCATATTGTGAGAAAGTCCTTTCACAACATGTCTTTTCATTCATTAGAGTACAATTGAGAATAGCCTTTAAATAAGTACTTCATGATTAACATAATCATAAAACTTCTTTCATGAGTGTGTGTGAGTATTTGAGAATAGCCTTTCACATATAACATCATCATTTATACAATTGCCTTCTAAACATTATCATAATACCTTCATAGCAATCACAAACATATAATTCTCATCATAATCATACATAACTCATTCATACTTTGCCTTGCAAGGCCATGATTACAATATAAAAAGTAATTAAACACCTCCACCTTTCAAGTGGATTTATAGCTCAAGCACAATTCTACTTCAACATGTAACTTGATCCGAACTTGCCCTTTCAAGGCTATGCACCAACATCAACCCACAAATCTAAGATACTACAATAGAGAAGTAAATTGACATGATCCAACAATTAATACATTATAAACATAAACAATTCAACATACTCCCACAATCAATCAATTCCCAATCATAATTCACAACTTAAGAATTTGGGGGAAAACATGGGTTCTAGGAATAAATCATCTTAATTCACCTTTAAATCCAAAATTCATTGATAATTCAATGCAATTTTGCCTTTAGAAATCGTTTTGAATCGAACCCATGCATAGATTGAAAACTAGGTTTTTGGGTAAACTTTTGATATTTGAAATCACCTTTCAATTGTCTCCTTGAATGGAAAATTAGACAATGATGAAGACTACCATACCTATTAGAGAAGAACTCCACGAAAATGCTTTGAAAAATCTGAAGTCTTGACCTTGGAAGCTTGAATCCTTCACCTCCAATGGTGGTTTCTAGAGAGAGAGCTTTTGGAGGGGAGGGGAGGTTTTGATTTGGGGTTTTGAAATAATGAAATGTAAAATAGAGTTTAATTCTTTAATACTTTTAAAATACTTCAATAAACACTAAATAGCCGTCCAAACACTTAACTAAGCAAAGGGTGAATTCAATTCACTCTTCACTAGGCCGAACTAAATCTGCAGATTGCAGGTCAAATCGACGGACCACTATCCATGGACCGTGGATAGGGTCATGGACCATCCTGTATGGGCGTGGTTCGTGTCTGAGGGTTGAATTTTAGAGGCTTGACCTACGGAGGTCATCCACAGGGCGTGGATGTACCTACGGGGCGTGGACCCCTTCCGTAGGTCACCCTCATTTTGGCAACTCTTCTCTTTAGGGGCAGTCTTGGGGTTTGGCTAAGGGTCCTCCTCAAGGACATCTAGGGTGGTGCTTCGGGAGTCGTACCTTGACGTTCAACCCCTAAACCCTCAAACATATCTCGGGACAACATTCTATCACTTTAAACCTCACACCAAACTCAAGGACACACTAGTTACTCTCTAGTTTTACCTATTTGTTTTACGGGTCGTTACATTATCCCCCACTTAGAAACATTCGTCCTAGAATGACACTTTAAACACATTAAGGGGTAACGACTCAAGACTAGCAGCCCATTATGCTTGCAACATCATAAACAATGCACAAAAGATGTAGGAAACATCAACTCCATCTCATACATACTCAATGCAACACAAGAAAGTAGGAACTACATCTACAAACTCATTATGCACCAAAACATCGACATTTCTCATTTCATTGGAGGCATTACCTTCTCCAACTCATATCATGCTCATCATAACAACATTAAGAGCATTATGCAATTACTCTCAAAAGCACAATTAGGCATGTTCATCAATTCACCTCATGAAGCATATATACAACTCATACTTAATGCATATCAACATGAGGAACATAAATCATGAAAACTCATTTTCTCAGATAAACAAGAATTCAACTTAGAACATGCAAAACATAAGGAGACCATGGAAACTCTCAATCACACATGACTCCAAAACATGAAACAAGCTACAAGGAACTCTTGGTCTCAAGATTGAATAGGAATAGAAGGAAAGAGATAAGGATATCAAAACTCCCAACAACCTTACTATTCAACATACTATCCCCCACTTAGGAGTAAACCCAACTAAGGCTAAGATGAAAACAACATAAGAACCTCAATACAACATTCACAACTATAAGGAACTACCACATACCGGTGCCTTCATCCAGATGAGCACCTTTGTCTTTGTTAGCTTGAAGCACAAAGAAACGATTCTTTCTTGGAACATTAGGATCCGGGCCATCAAGAGAAGCTTGGTTGGTCTATCTCCCTTTTTCCATGAGTGTTGGGTAATCCCTCATCTTGTGAGCCTTCATTCCACACCCAAAGCACCCATACATGTCGGCAACGCACTTACGCAAATGTTGCTTCCCACATTTGGCAAATATAGGCCTTTCAAAAGAAGAACCACTTTCGTTCCCTCCGAGATATTTAGGATTAGACACCCTGTTAATGTTGACCATAGATGAATCTTGTAGAACCTCTTTTTGGACCTTGGTTGACTTTGTTCATCATACCTAGACCTCTTCAACTCCTTATTCTTCCTTTCAAGCTTGGACTCATTAATAGATGACACAATAAGTCTAGAAATGTTCATGTCACCATGGAGCATTTCCGTACGACACTCTTCCTTAACTAGGTCGGATACACCGGTCAAAAACCTACTCATCTCATCCGTAGGGTTAGACACCAAGTATGGAGCATACTTAGACAATAGGGTAAACTTCAAGAAATACTCCTCCACACTCATGCTACCTTGCCTAAGGTTTATAAACTCCTCCACCTTAACCTTCCTCTTCTCATGGGGAAAGTATCTACTAAGGAATGCCTTCTTAAATTCTTCCCATTCTATAGGACCTGCTTCTATTGGCCTATTTTTTTACCATTGAGTAAAACAAACTTGGGCAACATCCTTTAATTGGTAAGAAGCAAGTTCCACTTTTTCTCTAAAAGTCACCCCCATAGAATTGACTATCTTATACACCTCATCCAAAAACTCTTGGGAATCCTCTCCCACCTTTGAGCCAAGAAAAATCAGAGGATTCATCCTCACAAAATCCCTCAACCTAGAAGCTATAGTACTCTCAATAGCATTCACCCTAGGCCCCACATCTCTATTAAATTGAGCCGTCATGGCTTGGGCTAGGGTTAGAAAAGTCGACCTAATCTCTTCAATTGTCAAGGGTGGAACATCAATCTAAACTTCATTTCCTTGAGGAACTTGGTCACCTTGAGGAACTTGGGGAGGAACTCCCTCATTCATATTCTCCTCTTCCACTCTATTTGCGGGCGTCCTTCTTGTATTCATATCCTATAAACACAAGAGAAGGATTAGGAAAAGGATACTTATAGAAGTAAGCTCTATGGCACGACTTCAAAATTAATGAAAGAAGTGTAACTTTCTATCGTCCTATAGCCTCTTGCTCATAGATGTGTCGCGACTCACATCGATGAACAAGACTCTATTAGACGTGGCTTGTGAGACATCAAACCTAAGACCATTCCCAAAACCTTGTGCTCTGATACCATATTTGTCATGACTCGAGACTATACCCCGAAAGCGACACAACGTACTCGACCTCGAAAGGGTCTTATACAAGCCTCATATCATTTTCATTGCATAAGATACTTAGAAATAGTGCGGAATTAAAAAAATTATTTATAAACCAAACAATCGAAAATAGATCATTTAAAAGCAAGCGGAAGTCTATGTCTCACATGGCCATCTTAGAAAAAACTTTGAACAAGAGTAGGGACACGAACCTTTACAATAGAAAGCTAAAATAGTCTATTACATGAAAGGAAATGAAACATTAAAAGTCCTTGTCCTCGATCTATGAGGACATACCAAAAGATGACTTGTAAGAACTCTAATCTAAACTTCAACTAGAGAGAGTCAAATTGAGTATCAATCCCTACACTTCATAAAGGTAAAGAATATGGGTTAGCACAATTAAGTACTAAGTATGATAGCCATGCAAAAATATGCTCAAAACGGACATTTTATTTAAAAGTCATATTTTTATGCCATTTTGATAAAACTTCATGAATATAAGTAAAAGAGGCATACTATTCAAACATAACCAACATCCAAGTCATTATTCACATTAGGACATAATAAACATATCAACCATTACCTTCATATTAAACCATCACCTCAAGTAACCTTCAAGCTATACTTTGTGCAATGTATGCATAGCGTCCCATACCACCATCCACACCAAAGTACCACCTTAAGGTCACCAAAAGTGAACTTACCATTCAACCTTTCCACCTCCATACCATTCCCATAATAAGAGACATTAACAATACATAAGTCATATCAACACCATAAGACCAATGTCTAAGATAACTCTAAGTCATACTTGTGCAATGTATGAGTAGCATCCCATACTACCACTCACACTAAGTACTCCTTTCAAGTCCTCATAGACATGGCACATTCATATTCAACAAGTCATACCAAGGAAGTAACTCATAATACAATCCAAGTATAGCATGCATCCTTACATTAAACATATAAGATTTAAGTAACCCATTCCTCATTAACTTCATTAAGAACCCCTTCATTCATTACACATAAGATCAACATTCTTCATTAACATGATCATAAGAATCCATTGATTTCATTAACATCATAAAGGAACACACCATGACCCTTCTCAAAGCCTATTTGTGCAATGCATAGGTGGCGTCCCATACCACCACCCACACTAAGTAGTGTATCCTTAAGAAGCCATAGTTCATAAGTTTTGGGGGTAAGTCTTAACCGACATAGACCATGTGAGCTTGACATGGAATGCCGATGTCACCCTCACTGGATAAAGGAATTCCTACTTACCTAAGGTAGGACCATCATTTTTAGCTTAAGTGGATCCACTAGCTAGACCTATGTGGGCACATAGTTTATGGGATAGGGAGATTGCTACTAGATACCCCGCCTCAACTCTCATGAGGGTATCCATCTCAAGAGATTGCTACTAGAAACCCCACCTTAACTCACATGAGGGCTTCTATCTCATAACACTATCCGCTCGGTACTTAGCATTCTTCCCCACGAAGTACTTAACATTCATTACATTCATTCATTATGGGTTAAGAGATTGTTACTAGATACCCCATCTCAACTAACGTATGAGTATCCATCTCAAACCCAACATTCATTCATTGGAAACCTCATAGATTCAAAGATGAGAATAGCCTTTCACCTAGGAATCCCATATTGTGAGAAAGTCCTTTCACAACATGTATTTTCATTCATTAGAGTACGATTGAGAATAGTCGTTCAATAAGTACTTCATCATTAACATAATCATAAAACTTCATTCATAAGTCATTCATGAATGTGTGTGAGTATGTGACAATAGCCTTTCATAAATAGCATCATCATTCATACAATTGCCTTCTAAACATGATCATAATAGCTTCATAGCAATCACACACTTATAATTCTCATCATAATCATACATAAATCATTCATACTTTTCCTTTCAAGGCCATCATCACAATATACATAATAATTAAACACGTCCACCTTTCAAGTGGATCAATAGCTCAAGCACAATTCTACTTCAACATGTAACTTATCCTAACTTTCCCTTTCAAGGCTATGAACTAACATCAACCCACAAATCTAAGATACTACAATATACAAGTAAATTGACATGATCTAACAATTAATAAATTATAAACATATGAAATTCATCATACTCCCATAATCAATCAATTCCCAATCACAATTCACAACTTAAGAATTTGGGGGAAACCATGGGTTCTAGGAAGAAATCATCTTAATTCACCTTTAAATCCACAATGAATTCATAATTCAATGCAATAATGCCTTTAGAAATCATTTTGAATCGAACCCATGCATTGATTAAAAACTAGGTTTGTGGGTAAACTTTGGAGATTTGAAATCACCTTTGAATTGGATCCTTGAATGGAAAATTAGACAAGGATGAAGACTATTAGACTACCATACCTATTAAAGAAGAACTCCGCGAAAATCCTTTGAAAAACTTGAAGTCTTGACCTTGGAGCTTGAATCCTTCACCTCCAGTGGAGGTTTCTAGAGAGAGAGCTTTTGGATGAGAGGGGAGGTTTTGATTTGTGGTTTTGAAATAATGAAATGTAAAATAGAGTTTAATACTTTTAATACTCTTAAAATACTTTAATAAACCTAAAATAACCGTCCAAACACTTAACTAAGCAAACCCTTCACAAGGCCGATCCAAATCTGCAGATTGCAGGTCTAATCAACGAACCACCATCCACAGACCGTGGATGTGGTCACAGACTGTCCCGCATTGGTGTGGTTCGTGGCTGAGGGTTGAATTTATGGTGCTTGACCTACGAAGGCCATCCACGGGGAATGGATGGACCTATGGGGCGTGGACCCCTTCGGTAGGTCACCCTCATTTTGGCAACTCTCCTCTTTAGGGGCAGCCTTGGGGTTAGGCTAAAGATCCTCCTCAAGGACCCCTAGGGTGGTCCTTGGGGAGTCATACCTTGACGTTTAACCCCTAAACCTCTCAACCGTAGCTCAGGACAACATTCTACCACCTCAAACCTCACACAAAACTCAAGGACACACTAGTTATGCTCTAGTTTTACATATTCATTTTACGGGTCGTTACAAAATATCGGACTCATCAACACCCCCAACTTAAACTTTTGCTTGTTCGCAAGTAAAACTCAAGATCAGCAGTTCAATAAGGATGTCTCAAATAGTGCTGCATAAGTGTCAACAAGAATGCACACTGATTTAACATTTCTAGAACACCTCATCCAATTCTAGGTGTCAATGATCATAAATAGGTATAAAACCCAACAATTGAATTGGGGTCGAATCCCATTGGGAGCGGTACATGTTTAAATTCAAATAGGAAGTACAAACATGGTCTAATCAGTTATAGGAATATAAATTATTGAAAAAGACATACACAAGTTAAAAGGGTGACACGAATGTCAAATGGGGGTTTTGCTTTTCAATTATCAAATACACAACAATCACAAACACTTCGAAATAACAATAAGGGGAGTAATTCTTGGGATGTGATCGATTATAGGTGAATTTCGACATATGGGTAGTTGCAACTACTAGTAAATAGCTAAAAATTAGTGAGTATGTTAGACTATAAGGGAGAAAGTGAGTAGGCTAGACTATAAGGGAGAAATCTTTTTGTCGAACAACCATCCCGAATCAGATGATTTCTTACGAACATCAGCACGCATAACAATAAAGAACAACCCACACCTTAATTCATCCACTCTTTCGAGTTAGATGAGTAGGATTGGGTTTAGAATTTACTCTCTCAAGCTAAATCCATCTCAATCCAGTACCCACAATTCATTAATAAAAAATCTTAGTTCTAAAACCTCTGTCTCGAGCAAACCAAGAACACAAACTTAGAACTGCATTTTCAACTACAATTCATAAATTAAACCACAATTAATGATTAAACCCAATTCAAAATAGCATTTAAACTAGTAATTAACAATACACATAAACTAATTTAACCCAAAATCACATGATCACACTCCAAGAATTGGGGTTTTAGCCAAACATCATAAAAAGGTAAAAACGATTACCAAATTGATTATCCATAAACAGGGTAAGAGTGATTTAGTCTTTACAATTCTTCAATTTGTAGAATATTCGAAACCGACTTCCAAAATCTCCAAATTGAATCTCTAAAATCTTCAAAACTATGAAAAACTACAGAGAAAAGTATTCTAAAACGAAGTTCGTCTTTCAACATAAGTTCTGATATTAAAATAAATGTTCAAAATCTAATTTATAGTCGCCAAAAATAAGCTACAAATGGCAAGTTGGCAAAGTAAGTCAGGCTCGCCGAACCACTCGGCGAGCCACCCTTTGACCACTTCCATCGCCTTTGCGCCTTGGAAACAAGCATCCTTAAGTTCTATAACTTTGGGCGATCTTTCTTTGCATCGCGGAACTACTCGGTTATTCGCCGACTGCTCCTTTTTGTCGCCAACTTGGTTTCTTCCCTTAGGGCTGGCAAAATGGAACTTTAGGCGGTCAAACTCACCACTCAACGATTTGCCGATTTCTCTTGGCAATCACCAGGCCTGCGTTTCTTCTTTCTTCAGTTTGTTTTGTTCCTTTTTGCCATTAAGTGTCCTTGATTTGTTCCTCATTCCATCTACCTGAAAATCAAGGATTTAACATCAGTTTATGGCACAAATTAAGCATTTGAGGACACTAAATCTATATAAACAAAGCCCCAAATGAGTCCATATCTCGGACCCATCAACACTACCAACTTAAACTTTTGCTTGTCCTCATGTAAACTTAACATCAGCAGTCCAAAAAGGATGTCTCTCATACTGCTGCATAAGACTCGTCATGAATGCACACAACAAGACACAACTTACTCATGCAATGAGCAATTGTGACCTCAAATATTCAAATTGTGACTCACCATTATCAAAGATGCTCAAGTTCACAATACTTTTTTCAAATGCATGTTTAAGCTCAACAAAGGTAGTCAAATGCCCTCACAACAAATATGATTCCCTATTCACACAAAGTTCTTCAACACTTTATAGATCCGAAATCACATACAACTCTCACACTCACAAAGATGAACACATGCATGACTTCACCCATAGTTTTGCCCTTATTATCCAATCAACATTCGTTTCAGTGCACTCAAGATCATAAAGGTCTTTTCGAGGCTTGTAACATTGCTGAGTGTAAAGGTATGGTCATTTAAGCTCACTGGCTTCTACCCTCATGAAATGTGGTCTGAACGTCACTTTTTTCCTTTCCTTCAACATTTTGATCATGCTCATAATTCACCCCATTATTCAACTTCAAATGGACTATCGGATACCCCATTTCTTTCGAAATTTTCACTACTTTATTTCACAACTTTTTCATTCTTTTTCTTCTGCTTTATTTTTTATTTTTACATGGGGGGTTCCATATTTTTCAAAACTATTGCTCAAAGAGGGAATTTTTTTACACTTCTTGATATACCTTCTCTTTTCACCACACCCCGAAGTTAGGCTTTTGGCCTAAGTTGGCTATTCAAACCAATCACATTTCATGAGAGTTATGGGTGAATGGATAAAAAGGGATCACAATTGTTCAAGTTTCTTCCAAGAAAAGGATAAGGCTTAATAGGGTTCAAGCAAGGTTCACACATCTCACAAGGTTGGCCACAAAAGAGGTATACTGTCAAATTGTTTCACTCCTTAAAATTGTTTTCTACGATAATTTCAATTGCTGGCATCACTTAGTCAACCAGACGAACAGGGCAAATTCTAGGTAACATCACACACAATGTTCAAGGTAAGCTCATCACACAAGGCATTGACACCAATATCAAATGAGACTCCACACTTACTAGCTAGTGTGCAATGTTCATCACAATAGACTCATTCTGTAACCAACTAGTCAGAACGAGATGCAAAAAGTCCACACATTATCTATGCAACTTCATTTGGCGTCATCATAGCCGTACATTCATTTCGTTCAATTAAGAGCACTATTCAAGTCATCGATATTGATCATAACCGATACTCAAATTTTCACAAGAACAACCAAAACCACATACAATATAGGTGGCACAAATTTTCAAAATAGGTCAAAAACAATTTCCATTCAAAACAAGGATCCACAAGCTCAAACTTCCACAAGATTAAGATCAAAACACAATGAAAACACCAATATATATCACAAAACCCAATATATAAAATAAAATAGAATCACAAGAGGTAGGTATGGAAATACCTCACCCTACCCACAAAAGAAAAGCAGTTGTCCTCAATGCAACTTAAATACAAAAATCAATAAAACAACAGAAAGGTAGGTAAAAATGATCATGTCTACTTAGTCACTCCATCTGTTGGGGCATCAATGCCCGGTGTAACATAAGTTGTAATTGCACTTGACTCTGCCATAATAGTGTCTCTCAAGGAGGTCTATCGAGTAGTCTCGAACATATTACCCTCTAGGTCAAGATCTGTCGAGTAGTCTCGAACATATTACCCTATTGGTCGGCCATATCATCATACACAGCCTCATATTCCTCCCAAGCTTCTGTAAATCGGTCTCAGCCTTAGAATCAGTAGCAACATCCTCCATAGTATTATCTCTGGAGGTGGCCAGAGGCATATCAAAAGTTGCCAGGACCGCTGCACCTGGAATATCAGGAACCTATGCTGACTCAAACAGTAAAGCAAAGTTTGTGTACTTTAGATGGTCCACATCCTTGCTCAACTCATAAACCTCAACTTTCAAAGTCGTTACCTCAGTAGTCACCCCTTGTCCTCTCTCACAAATCTCTACTCTCAGAGTGAGAGCGTCAATGGAAGTCTGAAGAGGTGTCAATGCAACTAAAATGGCTCGCTCAATCATCCAGGGCACCTCGACCTCTAGCCGGAAAGCCTGCACATCGATAGAATATTCTAGGTGCCCCATCTTGAGGATCATGGCCTGATTGATCCTAGGAGGCTGAGAAGCAGTAGAAGAACCAGGGGCCTAGAAAGGAGTGAAAATTGTGTACCTGAAGGCCCGGAGGCCGGAGTAGGCAAAGATTCCTCTGCAAGTATAGACTCAACATCAACCTTCGGGGAGGTATCCACCAGAGCCGCTCTCCTCCTATTCGCCTCATCCCATGTGTACTCGGCCTCTATGTATCAGATATTGGTGGAGGATATGGGTGTGATCTCAATGTCCGTCTTCTCATCACGAGGAACTCCAGCCCACCGACATTACTCTCTAATAAGCACTGGGAAATGAAGGGATGTATGGCGTTCTTTCGCCTTCATGACCATCTCCATATCTATAATAAGCCCCAAGTTTAGCCTCTTCGTAGCTATGATCGATCCGAGACAGGCCGCCTTTGGGTTACGGTGGATGGACTCATTCTATGACGGGATGATGGAGCTTCTGATGAACCCGAACCAATATCGAACTATGACATTTAAGTAATTTTTCTCAATGGGGGATATAGCCTCAATCCACCTCGGGGTGGTGTCAGAAATGAGTGGAGCTAGCCAGACCTTAAGGTCATCTAGAGTCTGTGTCGTGGTCACGTACTGGTAGTCATGCTCAAAACCTATGGCCCTGTCAAGTACAACATTGATATCATCGCTCCTGCCTCTCACTGTCCTCCCACGTACCACCACGGACTCCACCGGTCTGAAGGCACTGGCCGTCTTCTTCCCCTGGGTACTAAATCACTATATGTAGTGTAGAACTTTCTGATCCAACTGGAAATGTATGGACCACGGGGCCTGGTGAATACATCAAATATGTGGACCCGAAGTGTGTCCCACACAAAATGGTACTTGTCCACCACACCATCCGTGGATAATCTCTTCTCTTCCAAGATGGTCCTCAATCCCTCATCCTTTAACCGGTTGAGTAATCGGGGAAGAGGACCCTAAACTTGTGGTGTTGGGACCCCCGTCTGTGCCGGAGCTGGTACTGTATCAGCAGCAGGAGTGGTAGACTCTGGGATCCTAGACGGATCTTAATGAGCCTTTCCACGAATATCTGCTCGCCAGGTCTGTAGTATTTGGTCATCCTCAGGCTGAGAGAATGAGGCCTGATAATTAAATGATTCCCCATCACTGCCGGAGTTACTCTCCGGTCTCTCAGGTACATGCGTTTTAGTCTTGCCTTTACCTCCCTTCGGAGGTGCTTTCTTGCCCTTTTTATTGGAAGAAGTTGCTTCCTCATTTATTACAATGCCTCGTGCTCGTTTGCGGGGAGAAATGCCACTTTCATCATAATTTGTCCAGGCCATATCTAGAAGTTGCAGAAAGATTCGCCGAACCAGTTGCCTAGTCACTTAGGCGAGCCAAATCGGGCTCGCCGAAAGGACCAGCTCAAATATTTTACAGAAATAAGACAGTTCGCCTGTAACCCCTAAAACAAACTACAATTTTCGGTGGGCTAGTCTAAGTTCGCCGAGTGGTGTCGGCGAGTCACCGAGTGAACTCGGCGAGCTCAGGCTTCCTGCCGAAAGTTACAGATTCAAACAAGCCAAATTAAGAATTTTACGGTGATCTAAAGGGGATGTTGGCGAACCGTGGAACCGTTCGGCGAGCTCGACCCAGCTCACCGAACTGCCCAGTATGCCCAATTTCAACCCTGTTTCCCAAAATCAATCCCACTGCCCCGAAATCAAAATCAAACACAAACACCACTCAATTCACACTAGACCCATAAGACCCATGCATCCAGGGTACTCAGACTTCCCCTAATTTGGCCAAAATTAGCCATTTGACAAATTTTTTCCTAAAGAATGACGTCAACCGCTCCATCACTAGGAAAATTATGTCATTTGACTCAATTTGGGGTTACTTAGAGTTCACCTAACTAGACCCTACATAAAATAACCGCAACCCAATAATTTTGAATCAAATTAAACGCACTAAACACAAAGATTCATCATTTTAAGCATTTAGGCACAAGTTCAAAATATAAAATTGGCAATCCAACTCATAAAACAAGATTTACACACAGACCCAACATATAACCACAAAAATTTACCAAAAGCATTCGAGTTAAACAACTAATCGAAAGTTTTGGGTTCGGAAAACCAACCTGAGTGACGAATAGAGAATTTGATAAGCTAGGCGGCAAAGTAATCCAAATCCGAGCACGAGATAAAACACAAAAACTAATGAAAACAACAAATTATGGGAAATCTAAAGTGTGGGTGTGAGTGTACGGGGTTAGAAATGAGAGAATATGAATGATTGTGAAATTTTAACTGTTAATGTAGTGACCCTATCGAAAGGTTACTACCACTTAAACAAGAAATCTAATTTAATACTTGCGACATTTAAAAGAGATTAACGAAGGGCATATTGATTTTAATCTAATAGAGGGATCAGGTTCATAACGAATAATTTAGTTAAGGATATACATCCTGCCCATTTAAACATTTATTTGATGTTAAAATTGACATGGCGCAGAATTTAACTTATGACGGGAAAAAAAACCTCCCAGAATAATCTAAGCAAATAACTGACGAGCTTTTCATGCATATATTACCCTCACACTTATGGATGAGATAACAAGAATATTACCAACTTCCGAGCACCGAAATCAGTCGATTCATGCTTCACACAAACATTCCAAACTAATGGTAAATTTGTAAATTACAAGACTTGGGTTTACCCAACCCAAAAGAACAAAACATATAGACATACTTATATTACAACCCATGGACATGATCAAATTAGTCCTCAAAATTTCATGTAAATATACAACACATAGATCATGTACAAGTCCCAAGGTTTATACAAAATATAGATGCCTATATGCAAATGTGATCTTCCTTAAGGCTCTCAAAATCTCCATCTCAAATGGCCAGCTTCATGCATCCTCTCGAACATTCCCTACGATAGAAATAACTATCGCTAAGCATATAGCTTAGTGGTGCAAAAACTATAGGTTCGGAGCCCTCAATTTCAGCAAGTTACCATTCTCAAGTTAAGGGCAGCATAATTGAACATACTAAATAAATCAAGTAAACAATATATAAAGAGTATCAAG
>JAJONZ010024818.1:0-25927 GCA_029582445.1 Solanum paucissectum | reverse complement strand
CTCTCACCCAACATATATTTGAAAGCATTGTTGGGTGAGAGTCGCCAGTATTACTAAGTTGTCACACTACAAACTGATGTGGGGCTTATATAGCCTTTGGGCTCTCCCACCTCAATAGCTAGTTTTAGGGTGGGAGAACCCAAAGCTATATAAACCCAATTAAACCGATGTGGGACTCAAGTCCCATACCGTGCAATAGAATCCACCCATTATGGAATTGGGTTTATATAGCTTTGGGTTCTCCCTGGGTTGTATCGATCTCCTAGGGCTCTTATTAGCCATGTTCTCATTTCTGGGGGAGTTTACTCAACGCGTTTCTCCTTAACTAGGAACTTTACTTCATGACCATATTTGGCCTATGACATTCAAGTGTCATTCTTACCAGCTTCGTGCCTAATAAATACAATGGAATCTGAAGATTACTGAATCTGTTTTCCAATTTTCTTTTGGAAGCTCATAAATTGTTGCTTCTCTTCTTATTTGGTAACCTTTATGAATTTTCAATTATGGGGTATATATGTGCAGGCTAAACTAATTTGAGTTGCAATATGCTCGTCGGTTTTCTCATCCTTGAATTGGGTTTGCATTACATAAGTCTTTATCAATCATCTAACACATGGAATGTGTGTTTCTTTGTTTTGTAAAGAAGAGCAGTGTATATGACAAGCTTCACTAAATCTTCTCTAAAATAAAATACTAATTTGTGGGAGCTTTTGACCAACTACACCATGAGGGTAAGGGCTAGGCCAAGGACTGTTAGCAGAGGATCGAGCCGGAGTGTTTTTCACAGACGGAAAGTAGTTGTTGCTGACTGGCGTCTGCGGCAACGGATGATCGGAATCACCGATTACATCGGTGATAGCTCCATCAGCATCGCGGACGGTGGGGACGGTCTTTCCATAACACTGGCCCATGGTAAGAAGGTCAGTCAGTCGTCACAAAGGGAGTCCCCACCAGCAAAAAACAACAAAAAACAGAGTTGAAGTCAAAGAGAAGAGAAGACTAAAGCATGAAAGGGTCCAGATCGAGAAGACTCTTGTGCAATAGCTTGGAAATCAGTTATGAGAGGTAAACCACACTAGGCAAGCCTCGTGCGATGAGTTCAACCACACTAGGCAAGCCTCGTGCGGCGAGTTCAACCCTAAAAGCCAACTCTTGTTGTCGTAGGGCTACTAACGTCAGACCTTCATTATGGAATTCCCAAGCCAAAGTATCTGAGCCACCCCGATGGGTTATATGGATCAACTGATCTTAAAGTCATTGTAGGAATTGTATGCTAGTGATTTTGATGTCGAATTGTCTTTTTTATACTCCATCAATTTAAAAAAGAATGAAAGGGTTTAGTGAGGGTCAAACTTTCTAATTTTTAGTTTCAATTCCTATATCAACTTTGCTATCTTTTTCTCATAAAACTTTAGTAATTCGAAACTACACAAAGAATACCGTAAATATTAACTAAAATATATAGATCAAAAGTATTAACTAAAATACTAAAAAAATATGTGAAACAATTGTCAAGAAAAGGTTATTTGACTCCCTAAATAGTAATGTTGTCATATAAAGGATAGAGAGAATATAAGTTGCTCGGACTCGGGTGTGAGTGTTCGATAAGGGTGCAGATCTAGAGGTCAGATCCTTTATGATCAAAATTTTAAGATTCGAGAACACGTCTATGAGGATTCGGCTAAAAATGATTCAAATATATAAAATTAAAGTTATAAAACCTTGAGATATTATGTCAAAAACTTGAGACCTTCATTATGAAATTCCAAAGCCAAACTATTTGAGCCACCCCGATGGGTTATGTGGATCAACTGATCTTAAAGTCATTGAGGGAATGCTATGCTAGTGATTTTGATGTCAAATTGTCTTTTTTATACTCCATCCATTTAAAAAAGAATGAAAGGGTTCAGTGAGGGTAACTTTCTAATTTTTGGTTTCAATTCCTATATCAACTTTGCTATCTTTTTCTCATAAAACTTTAATAATTAGAAACTACACAAAGAATACCATAAATATTAACTAAAATAAATAGATCAAAAGTATTAACTAAAATACTAAAAAAAATATGTGAAACAGTTTTCAAGAAAAAGTTATTTGATTCCCTAAATAGTAATGTTGTCATATAAAGGATAGAGAGAGTATTAGTTGCTCGGACTCGGGTGCAAGTGTTCTATAAGGGTGCAGATCTAGAGGTCGGATCCTTTATGATAAGAATTTTAAGATTCAAGAGCACGTCTACAAGGATTCTGCTAAAAATGATTCAAATATCTACAATTAGAGTTATAAAACCTTGAGATATTATGTCGAAAACTTGAGGACAAAATATTGATCAAGAGGAGAATCTTGGAAGAAGATGAAAGGAAAGAGAGTGACAATAGAAATACAGTGTATTCCATTTTCTTCAATTTCACCTTAATTTTTGTTTTAATTATTGAAGTCATTGAATCTGTTCAGAATTTCTCCCTCGAATTTAGTCAAAGTAACCAAAACCAATAGACCAGACTGGGTACGGATCCCACACTCACACCCACGTAGTGGCGACACGGGCGCGACACCAAAAGTGAAGAGTCCAAGCAACTTAAGAGAGATTAAGTTGGAATGCTATAAGTGATTGGTGTCGGTGTTATTAAAAGCAAAAAGCGCAAAAAAGCTCTAAGGTCCTCTGAGCTTTAAGCGCAAATAAAGTTTGAGTTTTAATGAAAAATCGCGCAAAGTGCATATATATGTTTAGTCCAAAACTAATAATTTTAAGCATGGATCATAAATATATTAACAAAGAAATTGAAAAAAAATACGATAAAGTGAAATACCAATTGCTTAGTGTCGCCTCCTCAAAAGAGGCTCATAAGGCAAGGAAAAGTATGCCTTAGAACTTAGATGATGACATTATAGCGCACATTAAGTGGGACGAAGCACTCAACACATTTTGAGCCTCGCTTCAGGGCTTAAGCGCGCCTTTGACAACACTGAATTTGGTCCATACTTTGCTTTAGGGTTTGCCGGCTATATATCTAGGAAAAAATGGTCTTTCATTTTGTATTTCAAGAATATACATTTCACTTAACTTATTTTCAACTTTTTTTTCTTTATAATGGTGATGTCTAGGCCAACTTGCACATGCCTGAATTATTTCATGAAGTACTAGCAACCACCCAACATCACAAGTATCGGTTAAAAAGTTATTGGGCCACTTTGTTACACCAAGACTTAGGCAGATGGGAAGAAGTCACTTAACGTTTTTTGTCTGTATTGCTAATAGGCGGATGGGAAGAAGTCACCTAGAGTTTTTGTCTGTATTGTTAAATGATCATTGGGCTCCAAAATTTTTACGTGCTTCATTGACAACTAGGTCATACATTTGTGTGCAACTTATTCTCACTTTTTTATGACTTAACATTAACGATTTAGTTGAAATGTTTGAGGGCTTGTTCGAAATTTGGAATTGATCTCTTGTTCAAAGTACTAGGAAGTGGCTGCATATTGAGTGGCATCCATGCTTTTGAGGATAGCAAATATTAGGACTCTTCTAGTTACAACCATTTTTACATTAAGGTTGCGTGCAACATTGTTAACGGGGGTGGACCCACCCTTAGTGTCAAGTGACACCGCTTCGTCGGAAAATTTCTTGAGGTTGTGTGTTTTAGTCCTACTAGCCTCATAATTATATTTGTTTTTACTACAACCATTGATACCCCTTAATGACAATCCAGGGTCCGCTACTGATTGTTAATGTGTGTAGTAGTGGTTCCTAAGCATATGTATTAGTAGTACATGTGAATGTCTAGATGCATGACTACTCTCATCATGATGGTGAAAATGATTCTAAAATTTATAGGAAAGTACAAAGATTGGGTTTAGTCTCCTCATTCCTAAATTGGTTGGAATTTCTAGTAATTGTAGTATCTTCCTTATTTGGAAGAGGTTTCTGAAAGAAGGGAAGGCAATTTTATTTACTTGGCACCACCGAGTATTCCTTATCTGGAAGAGTTTTTAAGCACTACAGAATTTTCATTGATTCTTTGGTAAAGATCTGGTGGGCCAAATTTAATGCAAATTGAACGGAAGTGCTTAATTTAGTCAATCTAGAGTTCTCTTAAACAAGGCTTTTGTTCCTGGTTCTCCTGTAACATGGGGAGAGTTAGGTAGGTTGTTCGTAATAAGATAAGATGTACATGAAACATAGAAGAGTGTAAGTGTCTTACATTGGGAAATGTAAACCTATGCATTGGAAAAGGCATACCTAAAGCATCTCAGGTGCAATACACGTGTCTTTAATTATTCTCCCAATTCTTTTCCTGTTTGTCTTAATTCTTGTAGGTGAAACTTCTTGTGAAATCCATAGAAATTTTTGAAATCCATAAGACAAAGTCAAATTGCGCAAGCTCAGCCCCATAGGTAACTTATATTCACCGGGTGAAATCACAAAGATCACAAATTGTATTTCCTGGATTACTGTAATTCATACATCTGTGGATGATGTAAACGAATGCTTATCTAAACAATTTGTCATGTTAAATTCATTTGAGATTATGCATACATTTCTTACTTTTTTTGCTGTCTTTTATACCTTGATCTACTTCCCACATTTTCAAATATTTATTGAGTTGTTTTTATTTACCGTCTTACCCAACTGGTCTTGTTCTCTTTTTGTGTTGATATGTGCTACAATGACAAGTGGGAAAGACTTTATTGTGAAGTTCGAAGTGGAGCATTCATTGTTATTGTTTTGAATTGCTTAACATCCGTGTCTTCGTTTTGTTTTCTGAGCTAAGTCTATTTGGTCTGATTCTTTTAATCCAGCATTTTGGAATGGACAAAATTTTTTGTTGAATAGTTTGATTACATTGCTACTATTTGATACCCAGTCTTGCATAATGCTGCTTGTTACCCAGTGATTGTTGACTTACCGAATGATGTTCAAATTTTATGTCCAGATGACAACTGCGGTCTCCATCGAAGATGTGCGACGTGAAGTGAAGATTTTGAGGGCTCTATCAGGCCACAAACATCTCGTGAAATTTCACGATGCTTGTGAGGATGCTAATAATGTGTACATAGCAATGGAGTATGTGCTTCAATTCCCATTTGATTTTGGCAGTTTTTATATATTTCGTTTTACTTCTCATAAGCAGATTTTTGTAACCAATGCCAAACCTCAAATTATTTCAAGATCTGCCAGAATTTTGATCGAGTAAATGAGCAGATAATATTCTCCTCCCACTAGTATAGCTTTGTCCCTTATGTTCTTTTTAACTTTTGAATATGCAGATTGTGTGAAGGAGGAGAATTACTTGACAGAATATTGTCAAGGTAAATGGAATAATCTTCATAAACTAAATAACCTTCTTTGAGTGCTTGTAGTTTGTATTTCAATGTTCTATGTTTCTATGCAGAGGTGGTAAATATTCAGAGGATGATGCCAAACTTATTATTGTTCAAATTCTAAACGTAGTTGCATTTTGTCATCTCCAAGGTGTTGTCCACCGTGACCTGAAGCCTGAGGTTTGTAGTTGTTATTTTGCTCTCTATGAAAACTGTAATTTCTTTCTATTTCCTTGTGGTGTTGTAGTTAACAATGCCTTTTCATTTGCCTGCATCACAGAATTTCCTTTTCACCTCCCGAGATGAAGATGCTGATATGAAGCTCATTGATTTTGGTCTTTCTGACTTTATAAGACCAGGTAACTTTTTTAACACGCTTTCTTAAAATCTGTATAAGCTACTATACAAGAATTCTGTTCCAAGTTATTGATGTCATTTTTTGCAACGGGGGGTTATTGTTGCATGTGACTTATTATTGAAATTTTAACATGCTTGGAAGAAGGAGAGGACACATCATTGCCTCTGGGCCATGTGTATCAATTAGGCTTCTGATGCTCTGTGTGTACGGTGATTTCTACTAGTTTCCCTAGTTAATTATGTATGAAATCACTCAAGTCAGTAAGCACTTAACCTAGAGGACTACTAGATCTTCTCATTGTCTTTTTCTCACGTAGTGACTTTTTTGCCTGCTTTTGGTGCATTGTATAAAGCTTCTTTAGAGCCATCCACTGTTCCTGCGAACAGAATTCCTTTTTAAACCAGTTCTTCCTTCTCACTTGATGTGAATAGGAAGGTGTGACACCAGGAAGATTGAAGTTGTTACAGCGAGACGAGGTAGACTTTGCTGCAACAGACCAACAATCTGTTGGAGTTCATGTGGACTTGGTGAACAGCAGAACACAGTGAAAACAAAGTATCTGCATAGGCGATGCCAACAAGTTTGAATTAAGGTTTAGTTGTAAGTGATAGTCACATTAAATCTGGGTTTGATAAAGTTTTTTTTAGTTTCATAAGAGATTGTATGATAGCGTAAGGGTAGTTGAGAATAAGAGAATTCATAGTTTTAGGGAACTTGTAAAATGGAGCAGATATATTTAGGCAATTAAAACTGCTAACGGCAATTAGTTTAGTATTGAGCCATGGCTGTAGTAGTAGTTCTTAATTCTTTTTCACAGTAAGTTATCGGTGTCGAGCTAGTAGTTTGTTCTCTATATACTTGGGGTAAACTACCGTTAAGGTTTATAGTTGAATGCTTCATTGGCTTCATGATTTGTTCAGAAATGAATTGCTAGTATTTGTCTGCTTGTTTTGTTTCGAAATGTTTGGTATAATACAGCATAAATGATGAGCTATGAAGAAACAATCCTTGTTCTGCTATCATGGTGTCGTACTGGAGTAAAAGTGTGAAACAACTAAAGAAAACACTTGGCTACTGGTGCTTAATCCTCCACCCCCTAAAACAGAGAGAGAAAGAAACAAGACATCGGCAATGGTCTATTTCTTATAACAAAAAAGTCATGGGCAATGGTATTAGTGATTTAAGAAACTTTGTTGCCACAACTACAGATTGGTTACCTACAAACTCTTTTAACTCCTTGTGGTTAATATGTGGTTAATTGAGAAGTTCTCTTTGTGTGTATTATTTTCAAAGGACCCATGCTTTGATCAACCCACAAGTCTAATATTATTCAAACTACATTTGGGGTTTTGCAGATGAGAGACTTAACGATATTGTGGGAAGCGCATACTATGTGGCACCAGAAGTTCTCCACAGATCTTACAGTTTGGAAGCAGACATCTGGAGTATTGGGGTGATTACCTACATTTTGTTATGTGGAAGCAGACCATTCTGGGCAAGGACTGAATCTGGGATTTTTCGCTCAGTATTGAGATCTGACCCCAACTTTGACGACTTGCCTTGGCCTTCTGTGTCTCCCGAGGCCAAGGACTTCGTAAAGAGGCTTTTAAATAAGGACTATCGTAAGAGGATGACTGCTGCTCAAGCTTTGAGTAAGTTTATCACTCCTTCACTAATTCATTGGTTGACCATTGATTATCACTTCTCAGCTTGTTAGTTTTCCACATGAGAGTTCCAACCTGGTGGTAGGTCAGCTTGACCGAATCGAATGGTTAGAGCACTGTACGATGTGATGGATGGTGTACCTTTTAATTTCAATTCCATAGGATGGTCAATATATATGGTGAAAAAACATTCATTAAGGTGTACTTGATGTATGCTTTAAGCTTTTCTGAACTGAAAGTATGGCGGGGGTTGTCGGTGGGAGTGGTGTTATTATTGCTTATTTTGTTATTTTTGGCTAAATCATATTCTATTAAATTTTCTTGGGTGTTCGTTATGTCCATACACAGTTTCTTGCAGAAGTATAAACTAATACAGATTTTTCCAATTACAGCGCATCCATGGTTGCGCAGTGAAAGCCATCCTATTCCTCTGGATATATTTGTCTATAAGTTGGTGAAGTCATATCTGCATGCTACACCTCTCAAACGTGCAGCACTAAAGGTATGATGTTTTCTTTTTCTCTGTTTTTCCTTGTCCTTGTTTGACAGTTATAGCATGACAACTGTAACGTTCAAAACACATCTTGTAGTTGAACTGTATTCTCGAATTAAGAAAATAGTGGCATTCATCTGGAATTACAGCTGGAATAATTTTTGACCCTATATAGAAGGTTTTTATTTCTGGGGGAGTTGGGTTTTAGAAGACTAAATTCCTGTGATTACTGAAGCTTTTGGTAGTCCAGAAGAGCAAACGGATGGCTGATGGAAAACAAAAAAGTAGAAATTTCATAAGAAAAATAGAGTATTTGTAAAACCAAATCAGGTACTGACAAATATGATAATGCAGTTGGCATGGTGGGTATCCAAGTTAGTATCTTTTTATTACTGCACATTCAACTTTTGGCTCTCTTCTTCTTTTATTACTACATATTCAACTTTTGGCTCTCTTCTTCTTTTATTACTACATATTCAACTTTTGGCTCTCATTCATGCTAGATAACTTTCCACCTGCAAGTCTACAGTTGGAATGCTTATCTGGCCATTCACTTCAAAAAAATTCTGCTAGTGTCCAACTTTCCTCCTTGTATACACTCTTGCATTTTAAGCATCACCCGGATAATATGTGGAGGGTCTTCGTGTCACCATATTATTACCTTTGAGTTCTTCCATTGATTTGCTTTAGAGCTTTTCTCGTTAACACTTGATAGAAAATGAAGACTCCATTCTAGCAATCTGGTTAGTGGTCGATTAATAGACGGTTCTCTTCAGATGCTACCTGTTCAAAAAAATAGATAGTTATCTTGGCTCTTTGCCCCAGAGACTGTTTATTTGGCATTTGTTTGATTATTGCTTATAGATGTTGCATGAAAATTTCATTTTCTTCTCACCTTTAATCAGTCTCATGGTTTACCCTGTTATAATAGTAATCTTCTTAGTGATTTATGATATGGTAGTGTCTTTTATTTGATGAATTTCTTTCTTGTGGTGCTGTTTCTTCATGGATGGATTGCTCTTCTGATGTGCAAATTTTAATTCGACAAAAGTATGATTAGAATGAATAGTCAGTGTAACAATATGCTAAGTTTTGAAATACTGTTGTGACTTTATGCGTTCAGGCTCTTTCTAAAGCTTTAACGGAAGATGAACTGGTTTACCTAAGAGCTCAATTTATGCTTCTGGAACCTAGTAAAGATGGTCGTGTCTCGATTGAGAACTTCAGATTGGTTAGTATCTTGACAACTTCTCTATTCATCTTTTTCTAAATAAATAGAATAAGAAATTTAAGACTGAACTGTTCAAATATGATAGAAGAGATGTCAATTTCTCTTTAGCTATCTCTGTCAATTGTGAAATCAGAAGTTACAAAGTGTTGTGAAACTGCAGGCTCTTTTAGGAAATGCTACTGAAGCTATGAGGGAGTCAAGGGTGCATGATATTCTGAATGCGGTAAGATGCATCTGATCTTTAGAATCAGTCAAAAGTCAAGTTTAAACTATTTTCTACTGTATATGTGAGATTAAGCTCCAGTGGTTTGAAATAATGTAGCCTGCTTTCATCTCCGAATAATGTAGCATGTGATCCAGCCATAGATGTTCTGTCTGTGTCCGTACATGGATATTTCTTTTGAATTGTTCAAATACACACTTAACATTGAAGCTTATTGTCCTTTCACCTTTCAGATGACAGCATTGTCATATAAGAAGTTGGACTTTGAAGAGTTTTGTGCTGCTGCAATCAGCACATATCAATTGGAGGCTCTCGAGGATTGGGAGCAGATTGCAGCCGTGGCATTCCAGCATTTTGAGCAAGAGGGAAATCGGCATGTTTCCGTGGAGGAATTGGCTAGGGTGGGTATCTTTATATTACCATAACTGTTAGTATTCAAACATATTCTAGTTTGAGGAAATTCTGAATCTGGTTGACAACTAACTATGCAGGAGTTGAATGTGGGCCCAACTGCTCATTCCATTCTCAGAGATTGGATGAGAAATGATGGAAAACTCAACATGCTTGGATATACAAAATTTTTGCATGGTGTGACTCTTCGTAGTACACCTGTGAGACGTCATTAGCTCCTCCTCATCAAAAAAAAATATATATGAGACATCATTAGATACAATTTCTCAACTCTCTTTTGAATAGCGTTTGGCAAATGATAGAAACTAACTGTTGATTGAAAAAAAATAGGTAGTTGATGATATGGCATAGATATTTTTTTATACTTCTTTGGCTCTTGCTTTCCTATTTTCCTTTACAAGTTGTATTTTGGTGGCAGCCGAGATTGATAATATAGCAGAGTGGCAAATCATCGTAAGTCACGACGACCACACAAACCATCACAACTATCCTCCAACAATAAAGCGGTCACCCCTGCTAACCACCAATATCGCCGTTACCCACCACCACAATTAGATAACACAAAGGCTACAACCACCAAACACTGCTGCCTTCAATCATGGTCTTGTCAAGTTTGTGATGTTGTCATGTCACTTAGACACTACCATTGCATGTCGCCTAGCCTAATGTATTTGGGTGTTCACCTTGACAAGTCAAGTACTAGGTCTAGACGTCCACCTTTTGTATGCTATTTAATTCTGCATCAGCATAGCCCAAGCCATACAATTTATATTTCTTATAAGATAGGGATGTTATGGAAGGTTTAAGTTCACTATTTTTCTATGGATTGGAATTATGTTACATAAATTAGAACATTTGTCAAGTGTTTTTTCCTCTCTTTTTTTCGTCATTTACTTTCTAAAGACGGCAGCGGCTGCTGATTGCCGTCCACCAAAAGCCAATGGACCCCATGAAAGCAACGACCCTACTGTTTTAGTTTATCTTATAAGAGGAAAATAAAAACTCTTCTTTTAATTTTAAACATTAAAAACAGCAAAACATTTATGTTTTATAAATTATTTTGAAGGAGGTCATTTTCTTGGTGTTTGGTTAACATGCCACATGCTTCACATCACCCCTCTACGTTCTAGATCACGTTAGGTATACAATTCCTGAATGTAGTTTTTTCCGTCGTTATATAATGTCATATATTTATAATTTGTTAGATTATATCATTTTATATCGTTACATAATGTCACACATCTTTAATTTAATAATGAAATATAAATAAAGACGAGAAGAAAATAATAAAATAACAATGTGATCACACCAAATCAATTATTATATAAAATGAATTTTTTTATCATTAACCAACGATAAATTTAATTGATACAATATAATATAATTTAAATAATAATCAAGACAAACATTATATTTAAACTAACAATACTATACCATACAACAGATAACAATCAACCAAGATGTTCAAATTAAAAATGGAGGTAGACTGTAGTGCTTTAAATTCCGTGGAGGTGTCTGCCTAACTATAATAAATACAGAAAAAGACGTTTTTTTTAAAAAAACAAATCAAAATAATAATTAAAAAAAAAGTAAAACATTATTCTATTCTTTACCATTTACGTCGGGTACATAACAAGTGTACTTATTTAAATTTAGTTGCGTTTGTTATTTTTCAGCTTGAAGATTACGCGCGTTCTTCCATAATTCTACGAATTATTATCAATTTCAAATCAATCCGTATCTTTTTGTCATGAATTCCATATCAAAATGAACTTAAAGGGATCTTGGAATGTATTAATATGAGAATATTTCTTTTAAAATAAAAATAACAATTCTCCATTGATATATTAAGAACCAATACTTAATAAGAAACACAATTCATCTAAATTTAATTTTGATATCAAGCATAAATTTTATATATAATTTTTTTAAATTAAAATTACTAGATATGTATGAATTTATAACTTCATAAAATATATAACAAATTGAATTAATAAAATACAAAATCCCGAATGGGCGTTTCATGTTTCATTATGAAATGGTATTTTCTGAAGTTCAATCTCCCGAAAAAGTAAAAAAGTTTCCGATTCCATCAGCAACATGCAATTTTATCCAGAGTTCGATCTAAGGAAAAAATAAAAAAAAATTCATGATCAAAACGAGTATTTCATAGGGGAAAAGGGGTTAAATTCTACAAACAACATGCAAAATATGTAAATTTAATTTAATCAAGAGAGAAGGAGAAAGTAACTAAAATTTCATTTCACTAAATTACTTGAGCTAACAACTCCAGTGACCCATAACAAACCGAAACAGAAAAAGTTTGTCGTCATTATCACTAACCGCCTCCACCGAAAGCATCAAAAAAAAAAAAAAAAAAAAAACTCCTCATGCCCTAAAACACGGAACATGAAGATTGTGATGGTGTTTATCAATTTTGCCTTGAACACATCGAAATTGTTCAACATGACAAGGAATTGTAATCGTTCCCTTGTGATGAAATCCATAAACTTCTTCCGCCTCTTTGAGTAATTGAATGAAAAGCGGATGATTGAAGTAGGAAACAGGGACGATGAATCGCTGTTGCTCTTCCTCTGCTTGCCCTACTTTTATCGCCAGGTATCCTTTCGGCACATCTCTTTTACCCTGTTTACTCTTTCCACTTTGATGAATATGGAGGTGAAGTATACTTCTCTCTCCACCACCCATTGATTTGATTAATTAATTGTTAATCCTGCAAATTCAACACACAATTATACTAATTCTACAACAACAGAGGAGAAAAAGACGTTTGTTTCAGAGAAAAAGAGGGGAATTAGGCCAAGGATTAGCAGAGATGGCTTGTTTGAAAAGCGCTAATGATGAATATCTCAGAGATTTTGGGAAATTAATCATGGCTGAATTTGTATTAACATATAGCTAGAGAGAAAAAAAAAATTAGAATAACTAGGAAGAGATAGAGTGTGAGGGGATTTCTAGACCCACTACACAATTTATATACTCTCTATTATTCCAATTCTTTTTTTTTTTCTGAAAAAAAAAAGATATATTTTACGTAATATATTTATATTAAGTGACGCAATTATTACTCTGTCTATCCTAATTTAATTTCAATATGATATATTTTAATATTTAATAATAATTTAATTTTTAAAATATTTATTCTTTCTCTTAATGAAATAATTGGTAACTACATATACATTTATAACTTAATTTAGAAAATAAATTTCAAATATATTTTTTTGAAGTTTTTCTATGTCAAGTTAAATAAAATAATATAAATTGAGAGAAAATACAAATATATCGAATATCTATGGAATGTCCCACAAGACTCGTGCCGTCTGAAGCTCGTGGAAGGGCAACTTATGAGTAAAGTCGAGTTCTTGAAGACAAGGGGAAGTATGATAAAATCGAGGGATTCATTTGAATTTTTTTAATAAAAATTAAATTATTATATAATATTAATATGATTTTTATACTGATCAAAAAAATAAATATGATTTTTATTTATATATAATTGATATTGATTTTTTTTAATCTTTTTAGTTATTATTTATATATAATTGCTATTGAATTTCTTTAATTTTTTGTTATTACTTATATAACTAATTCAATATTTTGATTTTTTAATAAAAATATTAACATGAAGAATCCGAAAGAGAAAAAAGATAGAGAGAGAAGTGGTGGTGAAGAATAAATACGTGGTAATGGAGTGGCAGAAGTTAAGACACGTGGGAAAAAAAACTTTTCGGATGAATTTAGCTTATTTGAAATGAAATTAAGGTGTAATAAGTAATCATTTATTCTTAATCAGAGTTTCATAGTTTGAGATATGTTAATTACTTATATATATATATATATATATATATATATATAGAAAAACTACTCATGCTTTCTTATAAGTATTATCTAATTTTTCAAAAAAAAAAAGTATTTTTTCCTCAAAATAACTCAAGCATGATCTAAGTCATCTTTGTTAGAAAATACTTTACCTCAATATAAGACTTTCTAGTATGAATTCAAATTTAATCAAACTCTACTATAAATATCAAAAAGTAACTGAAAAATATATATAATATAGATAAATTATTCTACAATTCGTCGAGTTTTGTGATTTCCTTATCTCCCCCGTCTGAATATAAAAATAAATGAAGATATCTAATTGAGCATAAAAAGATTATGGATATTTTTTTATTTTTTTTTGTTGTTGTTGTTGCTATAAATCATGTCAGAATAAAACAAAATTGGATATTATGCAAATCAGGCACTCGAGCATAGGACTGTTCCCTCTAATTTGTGATCGAGGAAGATAAAATACTTATTTACTCGATATATAAATTAAAGATTACTTTTTATTATTCTTATTATCTTTTCGATTATTTTTAATTATTCTTCTAGAAGATGTAAACTCATTAAGAAAATCTCATTAAATGAAAAAAAGTACCGATATATTGAAATTTTCACAATTCGTTTATGTTGGACTATAAAAGAAAAAAGTATTAATACGGACTAGAGAGAATAATAATAATATAATCAACCCTCAAATAGGTTAATTTTCTGTTAATTATATTTCAATTCAACAACTCAACTTCTAATAAAGTAGTTCACTTATATACTTATGGTTTAAATTTTGAATAAAGAATTAATGCGATCATTTATCTATAAGTTAATTAAGTTAATCATATAAAATATGTCATTTTCTTAATTATAAGCATTCATTTTAATATGCAGTAAAAATTGTAAGCAATTTCTACTTGAGGTTGATGTGTATAACTAAAAAAATGTCATATTATATATGATAACTTAACTATATAATAAAGGGAAAAAGGACAAATATACCCCCGAACTATCGTAAATGATATGCAAATACCCTCCGTCATACTATTGGGACATTGATGCCCCTGCCATCTAAAAGTTAGAGCATATATGCCCTTCACTCTAACGGAAGACTAAATAGGGACATGTGGCGCAATCTTATCCGTCGATTCAAAATTTAATCGGCGGATAAGATTATGACACATGTATGTCTGTTAGTATAAAGAGTATATATGCGATCTAGTTTTTGGACGACAGGGGCACCAATGTCCCAAAAGTATGACGAAGGATATCTGCATACCCTTTACGATAGTTCGGGGTATATTTGTCCTTTTTCCCTATAATAAATGAATGAAAACACAAGCAATCTTTTAAAAAATTGAATCGAAACAATAGAAGTCAAGTTGTCTTTAACTAACTAGACAACACTTCTGCCTTTCCATGAGTTAAAAAATGTAACGATAGCTAAAAGAACTAGAGAGCTAGAGTGAAATATTTTTAGTGAGTAGATAATGATTTCACTTTCAATTAAAATAATATAAATTGTACTAGAGTAAAAATCATATAGAACCATCTCTAGCCAGTCTCATATCTTCTTATCATTAAATATTATATTATAAATTGAGATATTTTAATAGGAAGATAGCTTAGTTTAACGGATTGTAACTATATATTACGCCAAAAACAAAAAATGCAATAAGTCGGACTTGTTTTTTTTTTCAATTTGTAGATGATGAATTAATGGTCCCATACAATATACATCATTCATTTAGTTTTCCTCTTGCCTAAGATGCTTTAGGTAAACAAAAATAAATGTTCACCACATATTGAGAATCTTATCAATTCTCTGGAATTATATTGCTGCCAATCAGAGGATTACACTTCGTAAATTGGAGTCCATAAATTTGAAAAAAAATTGCCAACCAAAATTTGGTAAGAAAATCTTGGTAGTAAATGGTGATTATAATATATGGACCTAGACCTAGATATTAAATGAGATCATACCATGAGCTTAATTGGAAATTTTGCTTAATTAGGGATAAAATCCTTGGTAATCATACGGGATGATATGATGTATAGAGTCCAACACCATATACCATTTAAAAATTTGCTTAATTTGAAGTTACTTTTTATTACATGGAATTCCAAAAATATTATGAGATAACGATTAATATTTAGCTATTACTATCATATAAGAACTTCTTTTTGGCTCTCTTATAAACCCTCGTTCACTTTAAATCGGTCTCTGAAAAAAGTAAATTCTAGTGTCACATTATATATATATCCTAATATATAAGAGGGGGTAACCAGGCAGGTCATGGTCGACATGTTTGTTTAGCAGCTTTCTCTATATTTAATTATTTTTTTCTTTCATTTTAATTTGTTTGTTTTATTCTTAAATT
This sequence comes from Solanum paucissectum, assembly GCA_029582445.1. Classification (NCBI taxonomy): domain Eukaryota; kingdom Viridiplantae; phylum Streptophyta; class Magnoliopsida; order Solanales; family Solanaceae; genus Solanum; species Solanum paucissectum. The sequence goes on along the minus strand of JAJONZ010024818.1, from coordinate 10,004 downwards.
ATATATATATAAATAAATTGCGTAAAAAATATGTTCGATTGTTTATAGAAAAATTGATTGATTCATAAAATTAATCTATATGTGTCACATAAAATGGGACAAAATAAGTAACATGTATTATTTAATTTTAAAACTACATAAAAAGTATTGTAAATCTCAATAATTAACAACATTTGATGGACTCTTGAAATTCTATTTGTGCTACATACATTGGGACAAGAAAAGTAACATAAATTATTTTAAAATTACATAAAAAATACCATAAATTACAATCATTAACAACTTAAAATATTTAAAAATCATATTAAAATTTAAGTAACTCTCTAAATTCTATCTATGTCACTTAAAGTGAGAGAAAAAAAAAGATAGCACGAACACTTATATCTAGTAATAACTATATGTAAGAAGAAAGGTCGAATATTTGCAATGAGACCGCTTTTGTGCCTTGATATTAGATTCTGCCCAAAGCACTAAATAAGAAAAATAAGAATTAGAGCATCTATGAAAATGAATTTAGAGCCCACAAAATTTACCAAGTATTTTTAAGAAATTTAATTTCATCAATATTATTCAAAGAATTTTGAAGTAAGAGAAAATTATATCATATGTGCATTTAAGACTATTACAAGTAGTGGTGGATTTAAGATTTCAAGACTATTATAAATAATGGCGGATTTAGGATTTTAAGGCTCTGGGTACTCTGAAAGTGGCGGAATCAAAAATATAAAAAAGAAATATTATCAATGAGATTTGAACCCAGGATCAACCACACTAAAAGAGCCTTAAGGACCCACAAAAGAGCCAATGGACCAACTAGATCATTTGCTCAATGAGTGCTCTATATTAATTTTATACAAATACCTCTTAATTTCTACATAGATATATATATTCTGAGACGAGGTTAATGGGTGCTCGAGCACCCGGCGGACTCCATGTGGGTCCGCCCCTGATTACAAGTCATAAATATACATTTTTTAATATTTTGCTAAAATAAAATTTAAGGAAAAATTATGCGGATAAACAAACATATAATAGTTAATTAGCTATGATATGTGCGCCTCTCTCCTCTCTTCCTCTCTCTCGCCTCTTTTCTCGCTTATACAAATATAAATTATACATATACATATATAATTATATGACGTATATACAAATTCAATCGCCTCTTTCCGCTCTTTGCTCTCTCTCTCTCTCGCCTCTTTTCCCATTCTAAATCTTGCTCACCAGTTATACAAATACATATGTATATCAGTTACATATATATATATATATATAACTCGCCTCTCTCGCTCGCTCTCCCAATCTTGCTCGCCTCTCTCCTCCTCTAACATGTATCTATGAATCATAATTAGCAAACTATAGTTATGGACCATAATTAAAATCATTTTAGTGGCTATTTGTGAAAGTTTCCCAAAATTTAATTACAAGTCCTAAAAAATTTAAATATAGAAACATGTCTCCTTTTTTAGCGAATTAATAAGATGTTTTCACATTAAATGAAATTGAAGAAATTACATGGGTGATGTGTCCGTCTCAATTTAATTGAACGTCAAGTTTGTATTTCTGAGGCCTAAAACAAAGATTTCACTCGCTTCTCTCTTAAACATTCTTGATGAAGCCTTTTTTATTTAACTTTTTGCTTCTCTTTATTTTAACTGATGATATAAATAAATTATTGATAACCAGTTATTTTTAGGAAAAATTACAAAAATCCCACCTTTTAGTTTACTTATTACCATTACCCCCTATAAGTTTTATAAATTTCCAAGATCCCTCACTTTCGCGCATCAGATTAGTGTATCTCGCGCATCAGATTAATGTATCAACGCTTATATTATTGTATCTCGCGCACTTATATTATTGTATCTCGCGCATCAGATTAGTGTATCATGTATAAAATGTACATCAGATTAGTGTATCATGTATAAAATATAATATATCTTACTTAACAATTAATGTATCTCGCGCATCAGATTAATGTATCAGCGCTTATATTATTGTATCCGTTTTGAGGAATTTCTGTAATTATAAACTTTTAAGGGATAAATTATAATTTTGACTTAAAAGTATGTGATTTCTGTAATTTACCCTTATTTTTAACCGGATGTCCCTAAATTAAATTCAACTTCTTTTATGCCCTCTGTTTCTGAACCAAGTGTTGCTGGGCCAACAGAAAGTAGGATGCCGTGGCATGTTTTGGGCTTTAAGCGCATCAGTCAAAATCTGGCCCAACCTAAGAACCTTGTAAGTTCTCTTCCATTCTCTTCTCTTCTTTTAGTCGTCAATTTTATCTAATTTTGGAAACTAAATAGGATTATATTATATTTAAAATAGGATTAATAAGTAATAGTTTCATATTAAATGAAATTGAAGAAGTAAGCAAGAGGCATGGGTCAGCCTAAGTTTAATTAAACATGAAGGTTTGAGAACATAAATAAGATCATTGAATTTTATAGTCTTCCAGAGTATGTGTACGTAGCATATTAAAATTAAGAGAATTTTGTAATCTTAAATGTCATATAATTCTTATAAGTTATAAGATGGTGCATTAACAGTGAAATAACAGTATTGAAATTAAAACCGCATTAACATTGAAATATATTACGTACTTTTTTTAATATAAACTGCGGAAATAAAGTTAATAATTACTGCACGTTCTTATATCATTTAGATGTTTTACGAAGTCTCTTTTTAATTTTTTTAAATTGTGTCGTGAAATCAAACTACGATAAACAAATTTAAACGAAGGAATTAACCTTTTCAACTTGAGGGGAGGAACCGAGGAAGAGAGAATTCATAAAAATCAAGCAAACTTTTGTCTGCTAGTTTTTGTGTACACGTTTGTTTGTGGAAATAGAGGAAAGCAAAAGCAAAAAGGCAATATGCGTACAGCCTCCACTTTATTGATTTGCAAAGTCAAAAAGATTCCATCTCCACAAACAGTATTCCCTTTCACTCACTTTTTATACTCCCTCCGTCCACTTTTATTTGTCATGTTGCGCTTTTCGAAAGTCAATTTGACTTATTTTCAAAGTTAAATTAGATTACATTAATTTGATTTTTTAAACAAAAAAATTGGATATTCAAAAACTATACGAAAAGTACTATACGTTGCAATTTTTTACATATCAATATGATGAAAAAATATATCTTAAAATGTTGGTCAAAGTTTTTATAGTTTGACTCTAAAAATAGAAAGTATGACAATTAATAGTGGACGGAGGGAGTACATATTAATTTTTTAACACTAGTCGAGCACAATATAAAAATGAATTCATAGACCTATATTAGTTACTCTAAGAAGATAAATGCCAATAATGCAATTAAAGCTTGCTACCTATATAGTTTCCCACTTCTTTCACTAATTTCATGTCCACACAATTTACTTGAAACTAATTTACTACTGAGTTTCTATTTTGTAAATCTCTATCAAAAATCTAAAATAAAGTTGAAAGATAAACTGAAAATAGATGCTGAGCTTTTCATACAATTAAAAAAAAAACAGTTTTTTAAGTTCAAACAAACAGTACATTGCTCCGATAGTCTCAAATCTAGACTCCCACCTGCAGGTTTGAGAATTTGAAGAAACGAGCTAGGATTTTGAGTTAGTAAATATTAGATTTAGAAATAGAACTTACTATATTCTAGATAAACTATATATATATATATTAAGTAAATGTTTAAATGCATATGATAAAGGTCAAAACTATCGAATTCTTATGCAAAAACTGTGATAACACCTTTGAAATACTACTTGAATCAAAATCTTACCAACAACGTGAGTGAAAGTTGACGTAGTCAATCAATTTAGCTATTAAGATTCATGAGTCTAAGGAGATTATGTGAGTGTCCAATATGACGAAGGCGAAGAGGGGAAAGTAATTTATTAGGCACTTGTCTTCTGCAGAATATATTTCAAATCAAGCACCGTGTGTTTCGTAAGTCTTACAGAAAAGCTTTCTCTTTGTCACACCTAACAAACAGTGTTTCTCTTTTTCTGTGTTCTCATTGAAGATTAGAATTCTAAACTAGGAGGGTAACAAGTAAGAAAAAATAGGAATATCTACCTAACCTTCAATATTATTAGCTGTTTTTCTAGTCAATTACTCATTTTTAACTGTATTTATGAAGAAATTGACCCTCAGCCAAAAAAAAGGGTTTTGAAGAAAGTATAGAGAAAGGCAGATCTGAATATTTGCAGAAAGAGAGAGGCAAAAAGCTATGATGACCACAATCATAACACACCATGACTATATACTATAGGCATACGTTGCTGACCAAAGAAACACAGATCATGACCCAAAAAAGGCAGTAATGATGAAACTTTTTTTCAGGTTGGGATTTGTATCAACTTAAAAAGTCAAAGATATTTATCATTACACCAATCTACAATACAGTATGAGTAGTATATAGAACAAACAAAAAAGGATTGATTCACAAACGGACAAATAAATAGCTTCACAAAAACAAAAACAGTTATATATAAGAGACTTACCAGTAAAATGTTGAAACGGATCTAATTAATTAGTGTTGTGAGAGAGCTAGCAATATTCATTGTGGGGAATGAAGCCTGGTCCGACGACACCAAAAACATGATCGAACATTATAGATCTATAAACAATATACAGATCTATGAGTATAAAGTAAGAAATAAAGAATTTGATTCCTCGAGCCAGACAACATTCCCCGCAATACAAAAGCTCTCTCTCCCGTTAGATGCTATTTTCCCGCTTAGTTTATGGGGGAAAACAGAGAAAAAAGATGAAAGGGATAGAGACTAGAATGTGTGATGATGAAGAGAATGATTTGTTGGGTAAAAAAATAAAGAGGAGTTGAAGAAGAGGGTGGTTAATACGACAAAAATAAATCTGACTCTACCAGCTGTATGTGGGGGTTTCTGAAATGACCACGAACCCCATGCACACTCCTCAATTCTCAATATAATTCTATTCTAATGAAGAATATTATTGCTTCTAATTATTCCAAATATTTCAATTTAAAATATTCATGAAACTGACACAAATTATTAATCTCGTCTTCAAATTAAAAACATTCATTTATTTGAATAGATAAATTTAGACACTACTTCTCCTTTTAACACATAACATAGCAAATAGTTTCAAACTCTTATAGGAGCATCAACGAGAATTTAAATGTGTTTTCACTTATATTGAATGAACGGAGATGTATTAAAGTTTAATTAGTCAAATAAATTTATATTTTTAAAATTTGTCAATAGTTGAAGATTGAAAGTAAGTTTAAAAATATTTTTAATTTTTTTTCTACTTTGACTACTCAATTAGTAACCACGTAAATGGTAACGGAGGGGGTAATTAATTGAATTACAGTGTTAATGGGATTTAGGTAGTTGGATTGGAGTTAAGCGTTGAGGTAATTAATGACTACGTATCTGTAATCGTAATCAGTGTCTAAATATTAAACGAGTAGGTCAACCTTGTCAAACAGCTACAGATTTGGAATTAATTTATGAGACAAATGATTAATGATTTTGTCACATCCCTAAAATCCTATGCTAATCTAAAACGCGCCCTACTCTAATTCTTCCAAATTATACTTTATCTAATTTTATTTAAATATCGTCCTTACTAAAAATAAATAATTTATCATTTTATAAACTAAATGTAAAAATGACACTATTCTTCATGTTAACCCTTGAGAGCTATTCTTTCTGTCCACTTTTAATTGTTATGTTGCGTTTTTCGAAAGTTAATTTGACTAATTTTCAAAGTTAAATTAGATTATATTAATTTGATATTTTAAATAAAAAAATTAGATATTAAAAAACTATATGAAAACTACTATAAATTTCAACTTTTTGCATATCGATATGATGAAAAAAAAACATCATAAAATGTTAATCAAAGTTATTATCGTTTGACTCTAAAAAGAAAATTATGACAATTAAAAATTGACAGAGATAGTATTAACCTTGAAAGTTTGAATTTGACTAACATAAAAACTAAATAATTATTTTGTATTTATTAATTAATTAATCAAAATAAATTAATTTATGTTCATTGAAAATTTAACTTTAAAAACTAAATAAAGATATAATGATACTTATATAACTTCGTAAATGACGTGAAATTTAATATGATAGATATAACCAGAAATTTAAAAGTCTAAAATATCTTTTTTATTTTAAAATAAACTAATTTTTTTCTCTATATTTTAATTAAAAAATATTAAAGTTAGATAAATAAAAATATTTTAAAAAATAAAATAACATGAAATATGCCACTGGCCAAAAAGATGAATATCATATGAATCCAACAACGCATATGTGACTAGCTAGTAGCTATATTAGCTCTTTTTACAGCTTGGTCAACAAACAATAAAAACCTCGAATACTGTGGAAAATTACATTCTACTAACACGGATAGACAGTCCTCCGTCCATTTTTATTTTTATTTTGATTTAGTATGAAATTTAGAAGTACTTTTTTCGTCTTAACTTATGTGGTAGTTTTAAAATTTTGAGATTTAAATATATTTATTTTTTATTATAAAGTTTTTCTATATTTTGTGAATGGTTAATTTAACTAATTTTTAAAGTTAAATTAGATAATATTAATTTGATATTTTAAACAAAAAAAATTAGATATTTAAAAACTATACAAAAAGTACTATAAATTGCAATATTTTACATATCAATATGATGAAAAAATACATCGTAAAATATTAGTCAAAATTTTTATAATTAAACTATAAAAATGAAATTATGACAATTAAAAATGGGCTGAGATACTAAGTATTTTTTTCTATTTCAATTTATGTGATTTTGTTTGACTTGACAAATAATTTAAAAGGGAGAGGAAAACTTTTGAAACTTCTTATTTATAACAAGTCATTAATATACTTGTATGAATATATATTTTTCCATTAGAAATAAAGGTGAATCGTATGAATTTGAACATATAAATATGATACTTTTTCTATCCCATTTTATTTGTCATATTATATTTTTTAAAAGTCAATTTGATTAGTTTTCAAAGTTAAATTGGATTACATTAATTTGATATTTTAAACGAAAACTTTAGATATTCAAAAACTATACAAAAAATACTATAAATCACAATTTTTTTATATCATGATGAAAAAATACACCGTAAAATGTTAACGAGAGTTTTTATAATTTCAATCTAAAAAGAAAAACTATAACCATAAAAGTGAACGGATATAATATAAATTAGACGAGAAGAGTCGTATCCTTGATTAAATGATGAGTAAGTGATGATTGTCAATGAGATTTATGAAATAAAAATGTGTGATAGAGGGAGAAGCAGAAATTAATGAGAGCACACAAGTGAGTCAGAGGAGTGGTTGAGTTGTTGAGATACCCGATAATAATGGACTAAATATAATCGTTTTTACTTCCAATGTTTCTTATGACTTGTCCTCTTCTTCCTACTCCTACCTATAGTGATATAGGCCAGCATCTGTTTTATTGGATTCAAGTAATGTCATACATATGCATAGATATAAACAAATCCGTCATACATATGAATAGATATAAACAAATTGGTGTGATGGAGATTTTTTCATTCTTAATCAAATGTTTCAGATTTGAATCTTTTGAGCTATAAAATTACTTTAGTTAGAGAGTGTTCTAATCTCAGTGTGGGACTTTCTATCATAAATTTGGTTCTAGTCAAGCTTTATCAGACAACAAGTGAAAAAAATAAAATATTAAAACACCGCTTATCCATATTGTTGATGTGCTTTAGTACTCAATAAAGTAGTTTAGTACTCAATAATTTTAAAAAGAGAAAATCTTAATTTCATAAATTTGAAATTTTGATTACTGAGTAGTGTTTCACAACCACCAGAATTTCCTGGAAATGTTAGAATTCTCCACAGTATTATTAGCTTTTGAATTTAACCGACTCTGGTAGTAATTAGAAGGAAAATGGTTGTAGTGTAGTAATGAATTACTCGGTTTTTAATTTAAGATTTAGTATTTGAATCTAGATAGGAGAAAATTCTTTTTAGAAACATACATTAGACTATGCCGTCCTTCGGAATGGCTCAATTGGTTTAGAGGATGGTTATCCACACGGATGACTCGTGATCTATCCCCTCAATGCCTTCTGAGTTGAGTCTGTTGCATCGGGTTTGCTTAGTGTGGTTTACATTCTCTGTGAGGTGGTTTGCAGATTATTACACAGTGGAGGTTTACCCAGTGCGCACAAAATATTCACCACAGAGTGTTCACCCGAAGGGCAGAGGTTGTAGCGTCCAAAGTGTTCACCATAGAGTGCTGACCGGAAGGACAAAGTGTTCACCCGAAGGGCAGAGATTGTAGCGGCCCAGTACGCTCAAAGTGTTCACCACAGAGTGCTCACCCGAAGGATAAAAATGGTAACAGTTGTGGATTATTCTGAGGTTTCAAAAAAAATTGGACTATGCAGTATGTGATCCAAATTTAAATAAAGTTTAAAGAACAAAAATAAAATAAGAAAGGGACCCTCGTTTGGCGCGTCCTTTTTGCATAGGCGAAGAAGTCGAGGAGGAGGAGAACCAACAGATTGAGTCAGGCTTCCATCTTTTTCTCTCTGCCTCTTTTCTACTATTCTTTACCCTACTATTAATACTTAATGCATTTTCCTTTTCTTATTCTATCACTTCTACATTTCATTTATTTTCAATTTACCCCCACATATTTAGTAGTATGTTGAAAATTTAATAATTTTAAAAAAATTAATCCTTTCTATATATTTTAAATTATTGTATTTTTAATATTTTTATAATCAAAATTAAATTATTTGATACTCAAACCTCAAATTGTGTTACTGTATAAATTGGAACAGAAAGTAGAATTACTCAAGCCTATATTGACTACATACGAGTCTTAAGAATTTATTTTATAAAATTAAACCCTTTTGATGATATTTTAAAATTGATACTTTAACTATTATGGAGTATTGTTTTATGTGCTTATTTAAAATTAAGAATAATATTTGGAAAAAATAATAAAATTATTTGGATTTGTAAAAAATGAAGAGAAAATATGTCTTTTTGGCTAGGTATAACTTGGTACTTGTTAAACCAAACGTGACGTAAGAATCTTTTAATGGTGGTAAAGTACTAAAGTAGACATAGAGAGCTTGTTGTTTCATGATGTTGATGGATGAAAATTTGATATTTTTTATTAATTGAAAAATATGGGCAAGTTTTGACGATTCATTATAATTTATAATAAAGTCTTGATACAGTTATATTGAAATTTTGATTGGATATTTGGCGATCCATCGAGAATTATAACTTCTCTTTTCTTTCAAAATTATGACAATATTTTATATTGAAGTCATTTTTCTTAGTATAAAAATCTTCTCTTATTTCAACAAAATACAACTCCTCCTCCTTAAAATTTTTGTCTTCTAATGTAGAGGTCATTTGGATTGGCTCAATTAGTATAAAGATTTTGCAGTATTCTCAATATAAAGTGTAAAATATTTTAAATTTTCTGTTATTTTTGTTCCCTCAGTTTTGTTCTCATGGAACTTTCACTTTGTATATAATCAGATAAAAAATATACGTACTTATTTAGATGATGAAATTCGATTTTAATTTAAATTGTTTAATAAGTACTTATATTTTAGAATAGAGCCGTCAATATGGGCTAGGTCTGTTGGACCGATCTGGCCTAACCCGTGATTTGATAGGGTTGGGCTACGATTTTTTGAGCCCATTTAAGAAAAGGGTTTTTTAGCCCGGCCTGAATAAGTCTGCCGATTTGTGGGGTTTGACAATTATGGATAGGTCCGGCCCGTGGGCCAAATAAAAATTAATTAAAAATTAAAAATTAAATAGAGTATTAAAAAGAGCAACTTTCACATATAGCAAATAAAAAAATCATATTTGTATGTTATAGCAAAGTTTGCATAATTGCGCTCCATAGCAAACATATATATGTATAATTTGCTATACATATATAATTGAAAGTTATGTCTATTTCGCTATACATATATACAAAAAGAAGCAATT
>JAJONZ010024817.1:0-31359 GCA_029582445.1 Solanum paucissectum | reverse complement strand
AGGGAAACAAATTAAGGAAAGTTTGTTTCAGGTACGCGTCTTCATTCCACGAGACTGACTTACGGACCGTCGATGGATCTACGGTCCGTAAGTCCCTTCCGTCAGCCAGGACTTAGAAAATATTTCAGCTTCCAAAAATCAGTTTCTTTGAAGCAAACGACGGACTAGCAGTACGGAGCGTATATCGATCTACGGTCCGTCAATACCCTCCGTAGCTCCACACTTGGAATCTTCAAAAATCAGGTACTGGAACCCTCGCAGTATCAATCTACGGATCAACAGTACGGTCCGTAGATCAATATACAGACCGTCAATGGACACCGTGGTTCCACAATTGGTCAGATTTCCCTGATTAGTCTTCCATACCTTACCTGCTGATCTACAGTCATAACATACGGGCCGTCGATGGACCTACGGTCCGTAGATCACCTCCGTGAATGCCATTTTTCTACATTTCTTTCAGCTGTCCCTATACTTCCGCGCCTGAACATCTTTCCTACAAAATATGATAAAAGCACATAAAAACCAATACAAAAAGGCCCTAGACACACACAACTTGTAAGTGAAATGTATTAGAAATACCGTAAGCTCACGGTATATCACCTTGAAGCATAGGAAATCACTTTACCATTATACATAAGCACACATCCCAACCCAACTCTAGAGGTATTACAATACACCACAAAACCATTCGTACCTTCCGATAAGATCAACACCAGAGCGGAAGTAAGTCTATATTTCTACTCTTGGAAACTTTTTTCACAGGCTTCCGACCAAATGAACATAGCCTTCTTTTGAGTCAAAGCCGTCAGTAGAGAGGCAATGGAAGAAAATACCTCAACAAACCTTCTATAATAACCGGCCAAACCCAAGAAGCTTCTAATATCTGAAGGAGTTAGAGGTCTTGTACAACTCTTGACCGCATCCATCTTCTTAGGATCTATCTCAATACCCTTACTAGACACAATATGTCCAAGGAAAGCAACAAACCTTAACAAAAATTTACACTTGCCAAACTTTGCAAAAAGTTGATGGTCCTTAAGAACTTGTAACACAATCCTCAAATGATGAACATGCTCATCCCCACTCCTTGAATGGATCAAAATATCATCAATGAACACAATCACAAACATGTTAAGGTATTGTCTAAACACCCTATTCATCAAATCTATAAATGCCACTGGGGCATTACTCAATCCAAACGACATTACCAAAAACTGGTAATAACCATACCGGGTTATAAAAGCCGTCTTTGGAATATCATTCCCTCTCACTCTCAATTGGTGATAACCCGACCTAAGATCAACCTTAGAGAAATAACTAGCCCCTTGAAGTTTGTCAACACAAAAAATCTATTTCCCTCACCCCAACTAAGTGGTAAAAGCTACCTTAAGCCCTCATCCTTCTAACCTTCATATAAGGAACAACTACCCTCTAGGCATAGGACACCCCTTTCCACTCAAGGATAGGCTCAATTGGGAACTAAAACTTTACTACACGAGTTATACAATCAATATATCAAGACTGTAACCAATCCATACCAAAGATAACATCAAGGTCCAACATATCAATTTCTACCAAACAACAAGCTTAACTCTATAGGATAGGGAAAACATGACACTTTTTATAAACCCTCTTAACCACAATAGAATCACTTAAAAGAGTAGAGACAGAGAAAGGTTCTAACAACACATCAACATAGCCATACTTTGGCGTCATAAACTGCAAGGTAGCACCGGTATCTAACAAAGCATACACATCTATAAGGAAACAATTTAACATACCGGTGACCATGTCCAAAGAGTTCGCTTGTTCATATCGGTTTCGGAGAGCATAAAAGCGGTTTTGCTTAGGAGCATTGGAGTTTGAACCACTAGGAAGAGCTTTCTTGCCCTCTCTTCCTTTAACCTTAAGCATCGAGCAATCGCTCATCTTTTGGCCACTCTTTCCGCAACTAAGACAACCATCCATGCCGTCTAGGCACTTACCCTTGTGCCTTTTTCCACACCTAGCACAAGTAGGAAATAGGGATCTACTACCCTTCCCTTGAGACTTAGGGTTAAACATCCTCTCTTTGTTAAGCTTTGGGGAAACCTTAGAAGGACCTTGTCCGGAAATCCATTGTTTATACTTAGGACGACTCTATCCATCCGACTTTTCTTGATAGGAATTATCATTATCTATACTAGACCTCTTCTTCTCCCTAGATCTATCCTTAACTTTCTCCTTTTAAATCCGTTGGGCATAAATCATAAGGCGAGAAATATCCATTTCATGATCAAGCATAGCCGTATGGCATTCTTTCACTACTAAGTCAAACACACCCGACAAAAACTTACTCATTCTCAACCTAGGGTTGACCACAATAGACGGAGCATATCTCGAAAACCGAGTGAACCTCGAAACATATTACTTAACACTTATATTACCTTGCCAAAGGTTAATAAACTCAAGTATCATGGCCTCTCTCATTTCCAAAGGGAAAAACTTACCAAGAAAACCATTCTTAAACCTTTCCAACTCCATGGGGTCTGCTTCTACCGGCCTTGCTTCTTTCCATTGGTTCAATCAAATCAGAGCAACACCTTTCAATTGATAAGCGGACAATTCCCCCTTCTCCACCAGAGTGACTCCCACAAAGTCGAACATCTTAGAGACCTCATCCAGGAACTCTTGAGGATCTACCTCTATATTTGACCCATAAAATTCCAGGGTTTCTATCCCGACTTGAGTCAACATTAGGAAAGAAGACCTAAACTTCACATTAGTCAGTTGATCGGTCGAAAGATCAACCAGAACTTGAGGAGCTTGAGGAGGAGCTCCTTGATCAACATTGTCTCCCTCAATTCCACTAGAGAAAGCTCCCTGAGTAGCCAAATCCTGAAGAACATATGATAGGTATTAGAAGAGAGACCTTATAGAGTTAAACTCTATCGCACGACTTAAGAGTAAGGAAAGAAGTGAAATTTCCTAAACATCTTATAGCTACTTATTCATAAATGTGGCGCGCTTCACACTCATGAACAAGACTCTACAAAACGTGGCTTAGGAGAAATCATCCTAGGACCATTTTAAACCTTGTTCTCTGATTACCAAGTTTTTCATGACCCAGGGGTACCCCCTAGTAGACCAACCATTTTCCGTGTGCGAGTCACCTGATTCCATGTTAAAGTTCACATGGTCTCATGTCAGTGAAGGCTTATTCTTACAACGAGATTAATAATGAAACAAATGGAAATCATAAATTCATGCTTAATATAACATAATTTAACCATTAGAATCAAGTTTGAAAGGAACCCATGACTTTTTAATCAAACCCTAACAATTGGGGATTTCTACCTTCTTCAAATTAGAGATTTTGAAGGAACTCCATGGATTAAAGGTATCCATAGATTAAATATACCATACCTTACTATCAAATCCCAATGAAATTGATGTACAAAAGCTTGCTCTTGAAACCCTAGCTTGAATCTCCTCCTTCTTCTTCTTCTTCTTCAAGTTTTCTTGAGAGTCATTTATTTGAGAGGATGAACTTTGGGAATTATTCTGAGTTTTGGAAAACTATGACTTAATTGGGTGAGTTTTAGAGTTAAAATGACTTGTATAGAGGCCCTAGACTTAGTAAAAATGACCTAAATTTATCCTAACTTAAACCAGAAGTAGCCAAAATACCCTTGACTTGGCAGTGCACTGTTTATTCTCATGAGGGGCTCCACGAGCCGTGGTCCCTCTTGTGGTCATGGACCAGTGGCTAAGCCACTTTCCCCCAGCCCCTAAGAGTTGAAGGCATCATCAAGAGCCTTCCCACGAGCCGTGGTCTTCACCACTGGTGTAACGATCATAAAACTGAACTAGTGAAACTAAAGCCTAACTAGTGAGTGTGTGAGTTTGTCTTGAGGTTTGAGGTTGTTGTATGTTGTTCCGAATCATGGTTGACGGGTTTAGGGGTTAAACATCAAGGTACACTCCCCATGGACCACCCTAGGAGTCATTGAGGAGGAACCTAAGATGAACCCCTAAGGTTGCCTCATTTGATGAATGTTGGCCAAAGTATGGTGACCTTCGAAAGGGGTCCACGCCTCTTAGGTCCATCCACGCCCCGTGGATGGCCTATGTAGGTCAAGGGTCCCCAAACCAAGCCACAGCCCCAATTAACGGATGACCAGTATGGTCCGTTAACCCATCCACGGTTCGTGGATGGGCGTCTGTCAATTGGACCTGGTTTGTTGTCAAGGACACGGCCAAGCTAGGGGTGAGTTGGTAAATTCATCCCAAGTCTTTTTAAGTTCTTGGACGGTTAATTTGGGTTTATTTAGGTATTTTAAGGGTTTTAAAACAATAAAATACTATTTAGATTTCATTCTTCATATTTCCCCAAATCAAAACCCCTCCCTCTCAAAGTATCTTCTCTCTAGAACTCCATTGAAGACCAAGAGAAGAAGAAAACTTAGGGCTTGAAGAGGAAGGCTATTGGGTATATTTTCGTAAGATTCTTCAAGATATAGGTATGGTGATCCTTCATCTAGGGTTAGCTTTCACCCTAGAGTCAATTTCAAAGAAGTTTCAAAGTTTTTAAGTTTCACAAAAACCCTAGGTTTTACTCAATCTCATGGGTTCTTGCATCAAACATTTTAAAATGATAATTTATGATTATATTGATGTTTAATTGATGATTTAAGATGAAAATACTCTATGAACCCATGATTTCTCTGAATTCCTAAATTATGCCTTATGAAGTGGGTTTGTTTATTTTGAATGAATGTTGATGGATTTATTCCTAGATTGATTTTGATTGTTGAATTATATCATCATATATGCCTAAGTATGGTGAATTGTTGGTTAATTGAGTATTGGTGATCATAGTCTTGAAATGTCAAGTTAGACCTAATTTCATGTTAAAGTATAATTGTGCTTGAATTGTTGATCCACTTGAAAGGTGGAGGTGTTTACTTACTAAGTACATTGTGATCTTGGCCTTGAAGGCATAATGTGAGGAATTGAAGTAATGTCATGATGTTGTATTTATGAATGTGATGTGAAGGATGTTCATATGGTTTCAATGAATGAATGATGATCATGTATAAAAGTTAATTATGTTAGGATTGGAGGTTGTCTCTCTATTAACACACTTGAATGAAGAATGAATGAGGTTCAATCGTAACGTTAATGATGAAGTACTTATTCAAAGGCTATTCTCAATTGTACTCTAATGAATACTAATGATGTGTTGATTGAAAGGATATTCTCGATCATGCACTAATGAACGATAATGGGATTCTTCGATGAAGAATATTCTCATCCTTGAATTTATGAGCTATCCAATGAATGAATGTTGGGTTGAGATGGATTCCCTGACGTGAGTTGAAGTGGGGTGTCTAGTAACAATCTCTTATCCCTTAATGTAATAAATATTAAAATAATCTATGGGAATGTAGGCTAAGCACCGAAAGGATATTGAATGAGATGGAAGCTCTCACGTGAGTTGAGGCGGGGTTTATAGTAGCAATCTCTTGAGATGGATGCCCTCACGTGAGTTGAGGCGGGGTATCTATTAGCAATATCCTTGTTCCTTGACTATGTGCCCACATAGGATAGCTACTGGATCTACTTAAGCTAAATATTGGTCTTCCTTAGGCAAGTTGACCACCTTCTATAGTGTGGGGTTACATGACACCGGATTCCATGATCTAGCTCTCATGGTCTATGTCGGTTAAACTCTTATTCCCATCATGTCAGATGTGAATTATAGTTTCTTAAGGATTTCTATGAAGTGTGGGTAGTAGTATGGGATGCTATCCATACATGGCACGAGTAGGCTTCAAGAGTGCTATAGTGAGTTCTCTAAGTCTTAATGACTATTGTATGAAAGTCCTCTAAATGAAGCTAATAAAGAATGTTGATTTTAATGTCTAATGTAATGATGCATGCTACACTTGGATTGTATTATGAGTTACTTCCTTTTTATGACTTATTGTATTTGATTGTGCCTTGCCTATGGTGACTTCAAAGGAGTACTTAGTATGAGTAGTAGTATGGGATGCTACTCTCACATTGCATAAGTATGACTTAGGGGTTGTCTTAGGTGATGGTCCTTATGTGATGAAATAACTTGCTAAAGGTTTAGCTCTCTTGTGTATGAGTATTATTGAAAATGGAAAGGTTGAATGGTAAGTTCACTTTTCATGACCTTAATGTGGTACCTTGGTGTGGATGGTCGTATGGGACGCTATCCGTACATTGCACAAGGTACAGCATGAGGGTTACTTGAGGTGAGGGTTAAATGTTAAGGTAAAGAGATACATGTTGATATTGTTCAAATGTGATGTTATGACTTTTATGATGATTATATTTGTATTTGAAGTCTCTTATGATATTGTTCATGATATTTCTAAAAAGTGGCATCATGCATGGTTTCTAACCAAATGTCCCCTTTTAAAGAATGTTTTTGCATGGTCATCATACTTCGTACATTTTTGTGTGCTAACCCATTCTTCTATGTTTTTACTACAAAATGTAGGTTCCGGCAAGTGATTGCTTCTATCTAGATTGAAGTGCTTGGATTGGAATTCTTTGAAGAATCAAGTGGTACGTCCTCATAGTTCGAGGACAGGTGCCTTTTTAGAAGTTTCTTTCTTTTTATGTAATAGACTACTTTAGAATTCTATTGTAAAAGGGTTGTGTCCCTATATCGTTAAAGATCGTGTCTAAGATGACCATGTGAGATATAAACTTTCGCTTGCGTTTTAATGAAATTCTTTAGATTGTATGGTTTTTAAATAAAAAGCTTTAGTTTCGTACTATTTCTATTGTCTATGCAATGAATGAGAAATGAGGCTTGTATTAGACCCCTTCGGGGTCGAGTACTCTGTGTTATGACTAGGGGGTGATTTCGGGTCGTGACCACTGGCCGTGAAGTGGCTCGTTAAGATGAGCCCAACTTGGGCAGCCCTTGGCGAGCTACTGCCTAGCCACCACGGAACACACCACGGGCCGTGGTCCTCACAACTGGCCATGCTGGTGGCCGTGAAGGTGAGGCAGTGCTTGGCGAAGCTTGGGCAGCCTTGGCCCTTGCATAATCAACTACACAACTTCCAGTACGAGTGTCTACAATCGTGCATTAGTATAGTAACCCAACCAAGGGTTGGGGTCATGTCCCGAGGGAGCGGTTTTGAGAATTAATAGAAAATTAAATTTTGTTCTAACTAGTCGTAGCTAAAGACATTAAAGATTAAAAACATTGTAAATTAAAGGGGGACACAAGAGTGTCAATTAACAATGGGGGTTTTGTCACTAGTAAGTAAAAACAACAAAATTAACAATGATTTCTAAATAATGAGAGGGGATTCTTGGGATGTGACCGGAATACGGTGAAGGATTTTCTCTCTCCTCTGGCCTAATACTACACCAAGCGCCACTCCACTCGCATCGCACATTACCTCAAACGGTTGTCCCCAATCTGGTGAAATAATGATAGGTGCAGTAACCAACTTCTCCTTCAACTCTCCAAATGCTCTCAGACAAGCATCATCAAAATAGAACTTACACTCCTTCTCGAGCAGTTTTCACAAAGGATGTGCAATTCGGGAGAAATCTTTGATGAACCTTCTATAAAAATCTGCATGCCCAAGAAAACTCCTAACACCTTTTACAGAGATAGGTGGAGGAAGTTTTTCTATTACCTCAAATTTTGCTTTATATACCTCAATGCCCTTCTCAGAAATTCGATGACCTAGAACTATCCCTTCTTTCACCATAAAGTGGCACTTCTCCCAATTCAGCACCAGATTGCAATCTTCACACCTTTTAAGTACCTCATCCAAATGAGCCAGACATCGATCAAAAGAGTCACCTACCACATAGAAATCATCCATAAATACCTCAATAGGTTTCTCCACCATATCAGAGAATATCAACATCATACAGCGCTGGAAGGTCGCTGGAGCATTGCACAACCCAAATGGCATACGTTTGGAAGCAAAAGTCCCATAAAGGCAAGTGAAGGTGGTCTTGTCTTGGTCTTCCGGAGCTATTGAAATTTTATTGTAGCCCGAATACCTATCAAGAAAACAATACCAACCCTTGCCTGCAAGTCTATCCAACATCTGCTCCATGAATGGCATAGGAAAATGGTCCTTTTTGGTCCAAGCATTTAACTTCCTGTAGTCCATGCAGACTCTCCATCCAGTCACGGGCCGCATAAGAACAAGCTCGTTTCTCTCATTAGGAACCACAGTAATCCCACCTTTCTTGGGCACATATTGAACAACACATACCCAACTACTATCTGCAATGGGATAGATAACCCCATCATCCAACCACTTGATGATCTCCTTGTTAACTACCTCTTGCATAGATGGATTTAATCTTCTTTGGTGATCAATACTAGGTTTGTGATCTGGCATGAGTTGGATTTTGTGGGAACAAATACCGGGAGAAATTCCAATAATATCCGCAATAGTCCACCCAATAGCTCGCTTGAACCTCTTTAACACAGTTACCAAGCACTCTACTTGGCTCGCATTTAAATCTGTCGCAATGATGACCGGCAAAGTATTATCTCTACCCAAGAATACATACCTCAAATGCGGTGGTAGAGCCTTAAGGTCCAATTTTGGTGCCTCCACAATAGATGGTCTCGCAGGTGGGGACTCACGATTCTTCATGTCTAACTCATACTTCTTTGGTTTTGACCGATATTCGCATCTATCGAGTGCAGTTACCAACTCATCATATTCTTCAATACTATCACTATCGAAAGTCATCATAACTGTTGCTAGTGCCTCGACACCTAGTCGCTCTTCAATTTGCACTTCTGATCCACTCTCAACTCTGTAAGTTATAGTAGATACTGTTTGGAGATCACCACTTTGCTTGATGAACCTACAAATATTGAAAATTGATTATTCATTGTTCAGTCTGAACTTCATCTGCCCTTTCTCCATATCAACCAATGCATGCCCTGTGGCTAGTAATGGTCTCCCAAGGATGATGGGAACCTTAAAATCAACCTCACAGTCAAGAATCACAAAATCCACCGGAAAGATGAACAACTCTACTTTCACTAGCGCATCATGGAGTACACCAATGGGCCTTTTCACGGTTAGATCGACCATGAGCCACTGCATCGTAGTAGGCTTTGGATCACCTACACCCAACTTCTTATAAATAGACAATGGCATGAGGTTGATGCTAGCACCAAGATCACACAATGCCTTAGCAAAGTGTAACAACCCTATAGTACATGGGATCATAAATGCACCAAGATCTTCCTTCTTCTTCAAAAGAGACATTCTAGCAATAGCGCTACAATGCTGCATTCTATCATCATCTTCAAAACTCACAAACCTTTTCTTTGTTACCATATCTTTCATAAACTTCGCATACCCAGGCATTTGCTCCAAAGCTTCTATCAATGGCACGTTGATGGAAAGTTGCTTCAACATAGTAATAAACCTGTGATATTTACCATCTTCAGTCTTCTTCACTAACCTCTGTGGAAAAGGTGGTGGAGGTCTAAGTATGGGGACCACTTTATGATATATCTCTGCTTCTTTCTCAGTTGCATTTTTAGACTCCTCTCTAACCTTCACCACATCCTCTTATTTTCAAATCTCAACATCTACCATAGACGGGATAGGTGGATCAATGGTTTTCTTACCCCTTCTAGTAGTAACTTCTATACAATGACCATCATTCTTTGGATTCTGGATGGTGTTGCTAGCAAGAGTGCCAGGTTGACATGGGTTCACTGTAGTAGACAATTGAGTCATCTGTTGATCTAGATGCTTTATTGACACTGCATGGGCATCAACCTTTTGACTAATGCCAGACAAGTCGTTTCTCATCTCCTTTACATTCTCATTAGTTGCATCAAACCTTCTCATCATCTTCTGCATCATATCTTCAATACGCGCCATATTGCCTCCATCTTCTCTTGTACCGGATTCCCGATTTTGAGGAGAAACATAAGTTCCAACCTGATCGTTTTTGTTGCCATAGTTTTTCCAGTTGTAGTTGTTGTCACGATTGAAGTTACCATCCCTAACATATTGACCCTCTCGATTGTAATTGCAATAGTTTTGACCTTGGTTTCCTTGACCTTGGCGCCAATTGTCCATGTTGGATCCTTGGGTGTTTGGTCAGAAACCCCCGTCTGATCATTCACTATATAAGCATCCTCTTCATAGTAATATTCTTCAATTGGTGGTGGAGTTCTAGTTAAGTAGTTCACAACATTTACCTTTTCCGCACTTCCGCTCACATGCTTTAATACCAACCCCAACTCGGTCGTCATCTGAGCTATTTCCTAACGAATCTCATCCGTGGAGTGATTGATTGTAGTATGAACGGCAAATGTGTTTATCCCAATATCCGACCTCCTAGTGCTCCATGCTTTATTGTTGTGAGAGATCTTCTCCAGTTTTTCTGTAATCTTCGCGTATGTGCATTCACCATTCGATCCTCCAGTAATAGTATTAAGCAGTGCTTTATTGTTGTCATCCTAACCTCGATAGAAATATTCCTTCAGCGACTCATCATCAATACGGTGATTCAGAACACCTGTTACAAATGTAGTGAATCTGTCCCAAGAGCTACTCACAGACTCACTAGGTAATGCCACAAAATTATTGACCCTATCTTTGTGATTGAGTTTCTTAGACACTGATAATATCTTGCTAAGAGCACATCCCTCAGTTGGTCCCATGTATAGATTGAGTTATAAAGGAGCTCAGTGAACCATACAGGAACATCGCCTGTTAGTGATAGAGGGAACACTTGTAATCCGATGACATCTATATCCAAGTCTGGTCGACCAACACAACTTTTGCAAACCACCCTTAGTTTGGCTATGTGAGCATGTGGGTCCTCCGATGGCGACTCCCGAGAACAAGCCCCTCGCTGTAAGCATCTGCATCAAGCAACTGGTCACTACAAATGTATGCCCCGGAGGCAAAGCAGGTAGGACAAGAGGTCCATCAGAGTCAGCAATATTGATGTTGCCCCTATAGTTGTCTTGCGGTCTTGAGTCAGTTGGACCTTGCATCCTCAATGCATCTCCCAATTTATTTTCAGCTGGAACCTCGTTGTCCCCACCAATTACCCTCGGAGGTTACATCTCAATGTCATCATCTAAATTTCCTCCGATAGGATTAACTTGAACTCCTTGATTGTTCATTCTTCGCAAAGTTCGGTTCAACTCTGGATAATAAGGAGTAAGTGGTTCACCTTGACTCCGTGTACTTGGCATACACTAGAGTCAGAACCTAAGAGAGACAAAAATAAAAAGAAAAAGTAAAATTAGGAAATATTTGACTAAAGTTCAATAATGTAGTTAAAATAAATCTAAAAGCCAATATTCCCCAGCGGCGCCAAAATTTGATACGCTCAAATTGCATTTCTTTTCAGAAGCATAAGAGATCGTCATCAAGTAAAGAACCCAACTTGTAGGTTGGGGTCGATCCCACGAGGATAATGGTTTACACGTAACTTAAACCAACAATTATATTCGTTTAGTCAAATTACTTCCAGAAACAAGTAATTAAAGGGGGGGGGGGATTTGTGAAACAAATGTTAAGAATTCAGTAAGTAATCAGTAAACAAAAGTCAATTTCGGTTGTTATCAAGATGAGATAATTAACTAGGGTATACGTGTTCCCCACAGGCTCATAACGCAGTAATCCTAGTAATAGCAACCCTTTCCTTGTGTACTGCATGCAAAGCAATAAGTTAGGTATATCTAAATCCTTGGTCTGGCATCTATAGAATTTCACCCCGCACCTTGGTCTGGCTACGTGTGTATAATTTACTAACCCTTACCTTTACCTCATATTAGACATCACATCGTTGTTTGGCTTAATTATTACTTCACACCAATCAACACTAGCCTATTAGATAGTATCACACTAAATCTATGTTGATAATTCTTGTTGATTACCTCCTTGGTCCGGCAAGTAGAAACAAGGCGAGTTCTAACGTTGGCCACTGTTAAAAAGACTTCGAAATGAAAGAATTATCAATGCATGCAAACCACCATTCAAGAATTGCTTATTTACTATTCATACTTTGTTAATCGCTCATGGTTCCCACAATCCTAGTTAAGGAGTTTTAGTTTCCCATAATCATATGAACACAATTCATTGTTTAAGAGGAAAGAATTATGAACTTACGTAAGAATAATAATAAACCCAGAAATTCAACTTGAATTGCAACACCCAAAATCTTCAAAATGAACTCAGGAAATTAAGAATTGCTAAAGTTGCAAGATAATCTCCCAAGCCAAGAACTAGAATAAAACTAATAAAATCTCCCCTCTAAAAATGAGGTTTACCTACCCTATTTATAGAAAACAGGTCATAAATTAGAAGGGAAACAAAATAAGGAAAGTTTGTTCAGGCACGCATCTTCATTCCACGAAACTGACTCACGGACCGTCAATGGATCTACGGTCCGTGAGTCCCTTCCCTTCCGTCAGCCAAGTATTATAAAATGTTCCTGCTTTCGAAAAATCAGCTTCTCTGAAGAAAACGATGAGACACCAGTATGGACCATAGATTGATCTATGGTCCGTAAATCCCTCTCCATAGCTCCACACTTAGAATCTTCAAAAATCAGGTACTGGAACCATCGCAGTATCATTATACGGATCAACAATACGGTCCCTAGATCAATCTATGGACCGTCAATAGCCATCATGGTTCCACACTTGGTCAGATTTCCCTGATTTGCCTTCCATGCCTTGCCTGTTGATCTACGGTCACCATCTACAGAGCGTCGATGGTCCTACGGTTCGTAGATCACCTCCGTAGATACCCTTTTCTGCATTTCTTTCAGCTGTCTCTTTACTTCCACGCCTAAACATATTTTCTGCAAAACATGACAAAAATACATAAAAACCAATACAAACAAGCCCTAGACACACACAACTCTTCAGTGAAATGTATCAAAAATACCGTAAACTCACGGTATATCAGTCGGCGGTTCGCCAATAATTTCTTGTGTTCACCGAGTTTTACTGAGTCTAATGACGTCTAATTCTGAATCACCGAACCATTCGGTGATTCGCTGGTTGGACCTGTTTCTCACCAATCTGCAATTTTTGTTCACTCTTCCACACTTCCATCTGCACAATCAACATACCATTATTTTATCAACACAAAAGAAAACAATAAGTGGTCTTCGGTTGCCTCCCAAACAACGCCTTAGTTAACGTCGTGGCATGATGCAGCAGCGCCTTCAGGCGTCTTCCAAATACACCACTTCAACCAAAGAAATCTCTTGACAATCCCCAAAATATAATTTCAGACGTTGACCGTTCACCTTAAATAGAGATCCTTTCTGATCTTCAACTTCTATGGCACCATTGGTGAATACTCGCGTAACTCTAAAAGGTCCAGACCATTTGGAGTGAGCTTTCCGAGAAGGAGTCTAAGTCAAGAGTTGTATAACAAAATCCAATCTCCTACCTTGAAATCCCGCTTGAGTATCCGAGCATCATGCCATTTCTTTATCTTCTCTTTGTAGATGGCTGAACTTTCATACGATCTGAGTAAAAATTCATCCAATTAGTTCAACTGCTCAACCCTTTCCCTTGAAGTTTTTGACCAGTCCAAATTCAAAGCTTTCAAATCCCACAATGCTTTGTGTTCTAGCTCGACGGGCAAATGACAAGCCTTACCATAAAGCAATTGATATGGAGACATACCGATAGGTATTTTGTAAGCGGTCCAATATGCCCATAGTGCATCATCAATTTTCCTAGACCAGTCAGTTCTGTTGGCATTTATTGTCTTTACCAGGATGCTTTTAGATTTCCCGATTCGACACATCGACTTGGCCACTTGTTTGGGGATGATATGGGGTTGCTACCTTGTGTTTTACCCCATATTTGCTCAGTGCCATTGAAAAGCACCTATTGCAGAAGTGGGACCCCCCATCGCTAATGATTTCCCTAGGAGTGCCAAATCTTGCGAAGATGTAGCATTTCAGAAATTGGACAACACTTTTTCCTTCGTTGTTTGGAAGTGTGATTGCCTCCACTCATTTAGAAACATAATCTACAGCCACCAAGATATATTTATTTCCAAATGACCTCACAAATGGTCCCATGAAATTGATCCCCCATACATCAAATAGCTCGACTTCATAAATAAAAGTGAGAGGTAACTGGTGCCTTCTAGACACTCCGCCTTGCCACTGACATTGAGAGAATTTCTTTGCAAATTCATGTGCATCCTTGTACAAGGATAGCCATAACTACTTTAGAGGACTTTGGTGGCAGTGCGAATGCCACTATAGTGACTTACTACTGGAGATGCATGGCAAGCATGGAGAATTTCCACTACTTCCTCTTCTTGAACACACCTCCTAATAACATGGTTAGCACATTCTCGAAACAAGTATGGTTCATCCCAAATGTACTTCTTAACGTCGAACGTGAATCTCTTTTGTTGGTAAAAGGTCAGCTCATCCGATATCAATCCACTCACAATGTAATTTACAAAGTCTGCATACCATTGTGTAAGTTTGAGAGATATAGCAAACACATGTTCATCAGGGAAATAGTCATCTATGTCGATCTCACGCTCGGCGTCTTCCATTCCTTCCAACCTTGATAAGTGGTCGGCCACTTGATTTTTGCAGCCTTTTCTATTTTTTACCTCAAAATCGAACTGTTGTAATAGTAGCACCCACCTTATCAATCTTCGTTTAGCATATTTCTTTAACATCAAGTAGCGGAGTGCAACATGATCAGTGTGTACTATAACTTTGGTTCCTAGCAAGTATGCCCAGAATTTTTCAAATGCATAGACCACTGCGAGCAACTCTTGTTCAGTGACCATATAATTTCGCTGGGCACTATTCAGAGTTTTGCTTGCATAATAAATTGGGTGAAATAGTTTGTTGCGCTTTGCCCCAACACTACTCCCAATGCCATACCACTAGCATCACACATTACTTCGAAAGATTCAGGCCAATCGGGACTGACGATAATCAGGGTGGATACTAATTTTTCTTTCAAACGCTTGAATGCGGCCATACAAGCATCATCAAAATAGAACTTCACTTCTTTCTCTAGGAGTTTGCATATTGGATGTGCAATCTTTGAGATGTCTTTAATGAACCTTTGGTAGAAACCTGCATGTCCCAAGACTCTGCAAACACCTTTCACGGAAATTGGCGCGGGTAATTTCTCAATGCCCTCAATTTTTGCCTTACCAACCTCCAGCCCCTTTTGCGACACCTTGTGCCCAAGTACGATGCCTTCCTTCACCATAAAGTGACATTTTTCCCATTGAGAACCAGATTCGTATCAACGCATCTTTGGAGTACCTGTTCTAAGTGTGTCAAGCATTCCTCAAATGTGTCCCCTACGACTGAGAACTCATCCATGAACAACTCCATAGAGTCTTCGACCATATCAAAAAAAATAGACAATATGCAATGCTAGAATATTACTGGGGTATTACACAACCCGAACGACATCCTTTTGAATACAAAACTTCCATAAGGGCAAGTGAAAGTGGTTTTATCTTGGTCTTCCGGCGCAATAGAGATTTGATTATAACCGGAGTACCCATCCAAAAAACAATACCACCATCTTTATGATAACCTGTCAAGCATTTGGTCTATAAAAGGCATTGGAAAATGGTCTTTCTCCGTCCATGCGTTAAGCTTTCGATAGTCCATGCATACTCTCTACCCAGTCACTGGTCTTGTCGGCACGAGTTCTCCTTTCGCATTAGGGACTACGGTTATACCTCCTTTCTTCGGTACACATTGCACCGGACTTACCCACGTACTATCTTCAATATGGTATATCACTCCTGCATCTAGCCACTTGATGATCTACTTTTCACCACCTCCTGCATTGGAGGGTTCAATCTCTACTGACGCTCCACACCTGGTTTACATTCACTATCAACCCAAATCTTGTGAGTGCAGATGCCAGGAGGAGTTCCTACTATATCGGCTATTGTCCATCCAATAGCTTTTATATGCTTCCGCAGTACTACAATGAACAATTGCACATGTTTTCCAAGCAAATCGGCTGCGATAATCACTAGTAAAGTATTATTGGCTCCTAGGAAGGCATATTTTAGATGAAAGGTAGGGATTTTAACCCCAAATCTAGTGGTTCTTCTGTTCATGGCTTTGCAGGAGGATTTTCTCTATTTTTTAGATTGATATCTAACTTGATTGGATTTCTTGAATATGCTCCCAACCCTGATAAGGCATCTACCACTTCCTCATAGCCTTGAACTTTGGATTCATCATAATTTGCAAGTACAGATTCAAGGGGTTCATTCTTGCGCATTAAATGTCTCACACTTGCCACTGCCTCATCTATAATATCCTCAGTGGACACCACATGGATGTTACTTGGTTGCTTCATGGATTTACAGATATTGAAGGTCACCTCATCATCGTTCACATGGAACTTCAATTTCCCACTTTCGACATCCACTAATGCTCTCCCGGTCGCTAAGAATGGCCTTCCCAAAAAAATGGGGATTTCAGCATCGATCTCACAATCCTAAATCACAAAATCAGTCAGAAAGATGAACCGATCTACTTTTACCAATATGTCATAGAGTATCCCCACTGTTGTTTGATTAATCGATCAGCCATGAGGATTCTCATTGTGGTTGCCTTTGGTTCACCCAGACCAAGCTGCTTGTATATTGCATTGGGCATCAAGTTAATGATTGCCCCTAAATCGCATAAAGCTTTAGCGAATTAGAGCATGTCAATTATGCATGGGATTATGAACGTCCTAGGATCTTCTATCTTAGTGATTGACTCATTTGTCATAATTACGCTGCAACTATGGCGCACCTTAATCGTTTCATACTCCAAGCTCCTTTTCTTTGTAACCAGCTCTTTCATTAATTTGGCGTATCCCAGCATTTCCAACAATACTTCCACCAGAGGAAGGTTTATTGATGAATTATTCAATACTGACAATTTTTTTTTAACTTCTAATCTTCATTCTTCTTTTTCAAACGTTGAGGAAATGGTGGAGGTATTTAGGGTAAAGGGGCGTGACTTTTGGAACTTGAACATGTTGCTTTGCATCCTCTCGTGGTTCTTTGGCCAGGTTTTGTGGAATAGGAAATTCTCATTCCTTTATACCCTGGCTCTCTTTCTACATTTGAGGGTCCTCATCTTCCATCATATTCCCTTTTACCATCTTTCCACTATGGGTAACTACAGCTAGCCCTCTTTCATTATCTTCCATCAGTGTTCTGGATGTTAATTGAGCTGATATTAAACTCAATTGACCTTCTAGTGTTTTGAAGGCATCAACATGAGAATTCACTTTACAGTTTAATGATGAAAAGTCATATTTCATCCGTTTGGGCAAATCATCAGAGCCCTCAACTTTGTCGAGTATGCGTGACAATAGATCATCTACCTGAGGACTACCTGGGCTCCCTTTTGATTTTGGGCTTTCACTTAATCGAGTATGGTCTTCCTCATGGTCATCTTGCTCAGCCCAGTCGTGGCAATATCTTATTGGTTCTTCACTCCTGTAATGGTTCCAACCTTTATTTCCACCCTGGTGTTGATAGAGTGGGTGAAAACCCTTCTCATACCTTGTGGAGTTCCAAACTTGATTCTCCCCTGATCTTAAGTGACCGGATGAATATCCCTCCTCAACTCGAAATACTCCATACGTCCCCTTCATGTGTTGTTGTATCACTTCCATTTGAGACAACATCTTTTTGATGTTTTCATCTCTTTCCCCTTCTTTATCGAGTTGTTCTTGCGTTAATCCGAAGAACAATGGGGAAACTTGATCATCTTTTGTGTGCCATGCTTGATTTATTCTAGTCATGCCATCTAGGAGGAATGAGGCCACTTCAATGACTGTAACATTATTACTCCTTGCACCAGCTGATCAGCTATCCCTTTATTAACCGAATCCAAACTACGGTAAAAGTATTGGAGCAATAAATCATTTGGCAGTCCGTGCGTTGGGTATTTTTGCAAAAATCTCTTAAATCTTGTCCATGATTCGTGAATTGGTTCGCCCTCCTTTTGATTAAAA
Organism: Solanum paucissectum; assembly: GCA_029582445.1. Taxonomy (NCBI): domain Eukaryota; kingdom Viridiplantae; phylum Streptophyta; class Magnoliopsida; order Solanales; family Solanaceae; genus Solanum; species Solanum paucissectum. Next base: position 13,307 of record JAJONZ010024817.1, on the reverse strand, counting down.
TTTTCAATGTCGTCTCTCAGTTTCATCATCTTTGATGGGAGGAAGAATCTTTCATGAAAAGTTGTAATCAGCTCCTCCCATGACTTGATGGAGTGCTTTGGAAGCTCGACCAACAACTTAGTGGGTCCCCCGGTTAATGATAATGGAAATAAGTGAAGCCTTATGAACTTTTGCGATAGATTCTTGAGTGACATAGGGTTGCACACTTTTATGAAGCTTTGTACATGCTCATACGAATCTTCATGCTCTAACCCTCCATATAAACCTCTTAATTGAATGAGATGGAGTGTTGTCCTAGTAACTTCAAATGTTGCACTTCCGTATGCTTGTGGTATGCAAATTGCACCCATCTCACCCACCTGGGCAGGGTTGTACACACTATTAATATCATCAATATCATCTCGATGAAAAGAATAACCCGCTGGATGGCCTGCTTGGCAACTATTTTCGCCGCTCACACTCATGTGTTTGTTGAAAAGCACAAACACTCGAAACAAAACTGAAAATTAGGTAAGTAGACTACAACTAAGAAGAACAAAAATTTTACTAATCAAAAATATTCTCAAGTAACACCACTCCCCGGCAGCAGCGCCATTTTGATGTTTTGTGTAATCAACGACACAACTTCCAGTACAAGTGTCTATGATCGTGCAATAGTAAAGTAACCCAACCAAGGGTTGGGGTCGTTTTCCAAAGGAGCGGTTTTGAGAATTAATAGAAAAATAAAATTTGTTCTAACTAGTCGTTGTTAAAGACATCAACAATAAAAACATTGTAAATTAAAGGGGCACACAAGAGTGTCAATTAACAATGGGGGTTTTTTCACTAGTAAGTAAAAACAAAATTAACAGAGATTTCTAAATAATGAGAGGGGATTTTTGGGATGTGACCGGAATACGGGTTAATCTAATTTATTGGGTACAAGATTTTGATAGAAAATTCATAGAGCAATAGTGACTAGGCTAAGCTTTACGTGGGAATAAATTTTCTCTCGAGCAACTTACCTCTTCCTCTCGGACACTTGCCGCATAAAGACCAGCCTAAGCCTTACCCCACTCACTCTCTCGAGCTGAGTGTTAGGATATGGGACTAGGGTTCACTCTCTTGAGATGAACCTCATGTCGACCTACTCCTTAGGCCATCAATCTAGTAGTCTTGGTTTTGCGACTTCTCTCTCGAGCAAGCCGAAAACACATAAATAAACTTGTATTTGCAACTACAATTTGTTAAATTCATCCACAACTACTAGATGAAATTACCATTAAACTACATATAATCTATAAGCAAGCATGACCGAACAACAATCTTAACGCATATTCACTAAATCATACCCCAAGAATTGGAGTTTTTAGCCACACATCAAGAGATAGAAATTTATACCTAAATGAGCTTGCATTCAAATGGGTATGAAGATTTAAGTCATGTTACAGGCCAAGAATGAAGAATCCAAGAGACCCAAGTCCAAATCCTTGGAGATGAAACCCTCTTCTTTTTCAAGTTTTCAAAACCCTCTCAATCTCAAAGCAAAAATAAAAAGTATTAAAAATTATATTAATTTGTTCCACACTTAAAAATCTGATGATAAAATCTAATCTCTCAACGAGTATTTATAGTTTTCAAAAATCTGTGCTGTAGCGAATCATTCGGCGACATTAGTTCGAATCGTCGATTAACTTGGCGATTCACCCTTTGGTGTAGTTCATCGCTGTCTTGCACCATGCTTCAGCATCGTTGTGCTCTGGTGTCACTCCCCGATCTACCCCCGAGATGCGGACACGGGACCTAGGACCACCAGTGATCCTAAGCTAGCCCTGCTGGCATGATCATGAGCATACTAAAGATAAGATAAATAATAGAAAGTGTGCGGAAGCTATAATCATAAATAAATCTGAAATGATGGGGAATACCTATATACTATAACTGATATATATGAACACTGATAAGTTTAATACAAGGAAAATATTAGCTCATAACCAAGCTGAATCTAACTATGTCTGAATATAGCCTCTAACTGACTAAAAATGCTAGGACAGGCCCCAACTAAGCCTAGCAAAACTGAAACTAAAGGACTAAAAATACTGAAAAGAAACTAATGACTATTGTCCTCGGAGAATGAGGACTCACCACTGATTCTGCTGACTAAAAATCGGCAACCTATCTAAGCATGATCTGGATACTGAGAACCTGAACCTACATCACGAGAAGATGTAGCGCAGTGTATGCGTCAATATTTGGAAGGTACTGAGCATGCAGTATAGAATACAGCTGAAATAACGTATAACTGAACAAAGCAAATAAGCAATGACATAATTTGAACATGATATAGATACTGAGTGCTGAATGAAGTGACCAATTTATAACATGTTGAAATTGAATACTGGATATGCTAATAAATGGTCAACGCAATAGGATCTGACTGAATGCGGACACGGGACCTAGGACCACAAGTGATCCCAAGCTAGCCCTGCTGGCATGATCATGAGCATACTAAAGATAAAATGAATAATAGAAAGTGTGCGGAAGCTATAATCATAAATAAATCTGAAATGATGGGGAATACCTATTTACTATAACTGATATATATGAACACTGATAAGTTTAATACAAGGAAAATATTAGCTCATAACCAAGCTGAATCCAACTATGTCTGAATATAGCCTCTAACTGACTAGAAATGCTAGGACAGGCCCCGACTAAGCCTAGCAAAACTGAAACTAAAGGACTAAAAATACTGAAAAGAAACTAATGACTATTGTCCTCGGAGAATGAGGACTCACCACTGATTCTGCTGACTAAAAATCGGCAACCTATCTAAGCATGATCTGGATGCTGAGAATCTGAACCTACATCACGAGAAGATGTAGCGCAGTGTCTGTGTCAATATTTTGAAGGTACTGAGCATGCAGTACAAAATACAGCTGAAATAACGTATAAATGAACAAAGCAAATAAGCAATGACATAATTTGAACATGATATAGATACTGAGTGCTGAATGAAATGACCAATTTATAACATGCTGAAACTGAATACTGGATATGCTAATAAATGGTCAATGCAATAGGATCTGACTGAATGCGGACACGGGACTTAGGACCACAAGTGATCCCAAGCTAGCCCTGCTGGCATGATCATGAGCATACTAAAGATAAAATGAATAATAGAAAGTGTGCGGAAGCTATAATCATAAATAAATTTGAAATGATGGGGAATACCTATATACTATAACTGATATATATGAACACTGATAAGTTTAATACAAGGAAAATATTAGCTCATAACCAAGCTGAATCTAACTATGTCTGAATATAGCCTCTAACTGACTAGAAATGCTAGGACAGGCCCCAACTGAGCCTTGCAAAACTGAAACTAAAGGACTAAAATTACTGAAAAGAAACTAATGACTATTGTCCTCGGAGAATGAGGACTCACCACTGATTCTGCTGACTGAAAATCGGCAACCTATCTAAGCATGATCTGGATGTTGAGAACCTGAACCTACATCACGAGAAGATGTAGCGCAGTGTATGCGTCAATATTTGGAAGGTACTGAGCATGCAGTATAGAATACAGCTGAAATAACGTATAACTGAACAAAGCAAATAAGCAATGACATAATTTGAACATGATATAGATATTGAGTGCTGAATGAAGTGACCAATTTATAACATGCTGAAACTGAATATTGGATATGCTAATAAATGGTCAATGCAATAGGATTTGACTGAACTGTGGGAGCTACTAATAACCGATAATAAAACCACATGAGCTAAATGTGGAATCTGATGTATACGCCCCATCGAGATGACCCAATATACCCTGCCAGAGGTATAAAGGTATGCTGGCGTGATCACTAAAATGATGCCCACAGAAGGGACTTACAACCTATATGGCTAGTAGTTCTGGGACTATTTGGGTACGCTGAACCCTAGTCCAACTCGATATTATGCTACTCCTAATGGATTAAGTAATTAACACAGTATTACTGAATTTATGTAAGTTACTGGATAGCTCGAACTGAACATGCAAATGAGAATGCAACAATTAAACTGATATTGATGCATTAATATCTGAGGCATGTATAACTGAATAACTGAAATATCTGACATAGCATGTGTAATTTAAGAACTAAAGAAATACATAGATAGGGTTCTGAAATTCATGCAATAAACTGAATATTAACATACTAATCTGATTTGGATCATTCTAACAGCTAAGAACCCAATAATTTTAACATTCAAGAAGCCCTAGGTCTAGTCATAATAAGGTAATCAAGAAACTGACTGAAAACTAGGGACCTAATGGGTGAAAGGAACCTACTAGTAAAATCCCATATACCTGGTGACGAATTCCACAGAGAAATCCTTAGATTTTGGGGCTGGAACTGATGGAATCATACTGCGTTATTGAACTAGGGTTCTTGACCTTTTTCTCCTCTCTTGCTTCTAATTTTCTATGTTTTGATTAATGACTTCACTTAGGTATGTTCTAGTTATGTTTCTAGGCTTAAACTGACTAGAACGTCATGATTTAGGGTCTAAACGATGTATCTTAGGGGTCCAACAAAAAAGGAAAAGATCAAAAGACCCCTGACTTAACTTTTGTCAGAGTGACCTACGGATTGGACCTACGGGCCGTAGCTCAATCTACGGTCCGTAGATTGGGGTCGTAGGTCGAGTCTGTTCGACAATGCTTCACTAAAACGAGCATAACCTTTTACTCGGAGGTCGGATTTTAGAAATCTATGTGGCGTTGGAAAGAGGATTCAATTATCTATCATATCATATGTCATGGGATACATAATTCAGTTTGTCGTAAGAGTTATGAACATTTGAAGTTGATCCAATCAACAATTTCCTCTAACTGGTTGTTGACCCTCATCTATGGTCAGTCCAACGGACCATGCATCGAACGCCGGTCCATGCTGGTTGCCCGTAATTCGTGTCATAGGCTGGGTAAAGGAGTCTTGATCCAAGGACATAGACAATGGACCGTGGTCTGACCTACAGAACGTAGGTCTGTCCATGGGTCGAGACTTAGCCGATTTTGTGAGCTGGGTTTTTGGGAGGGGATGCTGTGGTGAACCATGGACCCACAGCACGGGCCGTAGGTCAGACTACGGTCCGTAGGTGGCGACCGTAGGTTGCACCTGCAACTTCTAAAAATCTGCATTTTGGTCTATCTAGGATACGGGTTGTTACATTTGTGTCATTGGGCGACATGGTACTCCCTCGCGGAACTATTCAACGATGCGCCGACTGCTTCCTTTTTCCTCCGACTTGATCCTTTCCTTCAGGGCTCAGCACACTGGAACAAAAGGCGAAGTAAAACCCTTCGGCGATTCGCCAAGTGGACTCGACGATTCTCAGGCATTCATTTTATCATTTTTTTTCGCCCTTTTCATTCCTTTTTCCCACTTAGTGTCCATGCTTTTCTTCAAAATTCAAATACCTAAAACTTAAGTGTTTTCATCAGATATTGAGATAAAATAAGCATTTGAGGACATAATTTCTATTAAAATATAGCCCTAAATGAGTCCAATCTGTGGACTCATCACCTAGCTTTCGGTAGCATTTTAATCAGTACAAAAGGTTAGCTTCTCAATACCCATAATTATTTTGTCAATATTATACTCATTTGCAAACTCTTTGTTATTGTTAAAATCTACTGAACCTCCCTTATTGGATAGAATTGATTAATTGGCGATTGTTATTCGATAATCTTCCTTAAACTGTCGAAATCTTGTTCTCCGATGTATCTAGTTGAGTTAATGTCTGATGGGTGGTATTCGTATGTTATATATGGTTCTTGGTTAAATTTGGCTATTTGTGCTTAAATTGTGTTTTCGGGGGTTGCGGGGCTGATTTTGAAAAGTTAGGTCAAAAGTAGGAACGATGGGTGATTTGGCGAGATGTGACGAACTCGCCGAACCACTTCGCGGTTTTACTAAGTACTCCATCTCACCTTTACTATCATGGTTTATTTGTTCTGGCTGCTATAACTTTCGGCGAGAAGCACGGGATCGCCAAGTGCACTCGGTGACTCGCCGAATGTAATCTTAATCGCCCTTTGTCTGCACCCCTAACCATTCTTTACTATGACCTTCGGCGGACAAACTGTGGCTCACCGAAAGTATTCGGTGACATACTGAATGGACTAACCATCTCCCTGCAACTGAATATCTCTGCTTAGTTTGCCAAAAATATTCTAATGTTATCTCAAGAATTTGCAGACATGGCCAGATTCAAAAGTGCAGGAAGAGACGTGCCACCCCGATACATAAGAGCACAAAAGTTCGGGAGAGATGCAGAAAAGCCAAACAAAACCAAAGCAAAGAGCAAGAGCAAGAAAGCAAGTTCCTGTGGAAGGATTCCCATTGACCCTGCCGTCCCTTCGTGGGCTCGAGGGTTCGTCAATGCGATACATGCCTTCAAAGTAGCTCATGATTTGGATAAAATGGTTGAGGCTAACATCGCTACAGAAGCTAAAGCAAAGAGAAAAGCAAAAGAGAACTTGAAGCAGACTGATAACACTCTGAGCACTGATGCCTAGACAGATGGAGCGACTACTTAGAAATGATCCCCTCTCTACCTCCCTCTCTGTATTTCTTTCTTTTACCTTATGGATATTTCTTATATGCATTTGAGGACAAACACTTTTTAATTGTGGTGGGGTGAGCCCCACACCTTTTGTGTTGATAGTTGTGTTGTGTATATTTTTGGGTTGTTCTCTTTGAAATTGTGTTTTATCTGTTTCCATGGATGTTTGAGCTTATGGCTCTTGTTGTTTTCAATTGCAAAATGATTTTGATTTTGATCCGTCCGAAATTTTTTGCCACCTCTCGTGTGTTGAATGTGGTTGTTCTTTTGCAAAATCTAAGTCTCGGTTCTGATCAATATCGATGAATTGAATAATGCTTACAATCGAACAAACATGAATATACGGCTACGATGAGGCCAAATGAAGTTGCATAGACAATATGTGAACTCTTTGCATCTCATTTTGGTTAGCCTGTTATCAAATTGAGTCTCTTGTGATGATCACTGTACAACAACGAAAGTGTGGAGTCTTGTTTGACTATGGTGTCAATGCCCAGTGTGATGAGCTTACTTTGAACCATGCATGATAGATCCTAGAATTTTCCCCGTTGGTCCGGTCAACTAAGTGATACTATCTCTTGATATGATCTTAGGCAACTTCTAAGAGTGTGAACCAATATACCTCTTTTGTGACCTACCTTGTGAGTGTGTGAACCACTTTTAAACACCCCTTGAGCCTTACCTTTCTTTGGAAGAAACTTGATGAAACCATAACCTTTCTTTATCCACTACCTATAATCCTATTGATTTGTGGTTTAGCGAATAGCCAACTTAGGCCAAAGCCTAAGTTGGGGGTGTGGTGAAAAGAAAAAGGGGAAATCAAGAAGTGCAAGAAAAGTCTCCCTAAACCGATGGTGTTTCGAAAAATGGAAAACCCCCATATATATATATATATATATAAAGAGAAGAGAAAGAAAAAGAAAAAAGAATGAAAATGAAAGTTGTGGAATAAAGTACAAAAGAAATGGGGTTCCCAAACAATCCATGGGAAGTGAATTATAGGATGTCTTATGAGCACTAAAGAAAATGATGAAAGAAGAGGAAAACACTTGTGCAAATTTGTTTTACAATTTGGTACCAATTTTCTTGGCACATCTCCTTCTGGAAATGCTCTTTCTTTGAACACATACCATCAGTAGTCTTTTGGTAATTTCTCCAAGAAATGAAGATGATGTGTTGCTACTTTGGTTAGTCTTATATTTGTCTGACTACTATGGTAACTGCTAGGAACATAACTAATGTTGTATGCTTGTGAGTTGTGATACCAAAGTAGTTTCTTCTGGGAATCAAGAGATATTTACACTTGGTTTTTGTTCAGATGCTTCTTGCTTGTAATTTTTCAGATTAGTGACACTACTTGCGATATTTTTATACTGTGTTTTATCTATTGACACATTTCTTTTTTATTTTAGGTATACAATGTGATGTTTTTAAATTTCATATGTGGGTAATTTCAATATGAAGAAAAGTAACAAAACTTTTTCGAAGACATTATTCAATAGGATAAATATTAGTTCGAACAATATAAGTTATTTTATAAGTTATGACATTCATATTTTGGATCAACACTTTTTTCATTTTTCTAGATTTAAAGAGATATAGTCTACCTTATGGATTAATAGTAATATATATGTTTTTAGCATTAGCCAAATATTATTGTTACTATACGACTCTCTTTTGCCAACATGTTTTATTTGGATTTATCGACTAACTTTTCACAACTATTTATTTAGATTTATCGACTAAAATAATAGACTCTAAAAGACCACATCTTGCTGATATGAATATCTTTTAGTAACCAAAATAATTGCCGCAAGAAATTACAACTAAAACTACTACCTACCATTTAGTGGCTATTTATTTTGATTTATCGACTAAATCAATGGACGCTAATAGGACATTGTTAGCCGATATGAATTCCCCTTAACAACCAATATAATTGCTGCAAACAATTGACATAAAAACTACTACCTTTTAGCAACTATATATTTAGATTTACCGATTAAAACAATGGACGCTAAAAGACCAAAGTAAGACAATATGAATTACCTTCAGAACCCAACATAATTGCCGCAAACAATTGTCGTAAAAGTTAATGGTTTGTAGCGGCAATTCATGCTACTCTTTACCAGCATTTCCCACAATGGCCGAAAAAGCCTTTGCCGACCCCTTCATTGCCGGCTATAGACCATTGGCTGGTATAGGTTATCGCGGAAAATGTTTTTGCCGCTAAAGTTGTATTTTAGTGCCGCTAAAGGGCCCTTTTGTAGTAGTGGATATATATAGGTAATGCCTCCAGCTCTTAAGCGTGAAAACTACCGTCGCCAACTAAAATTCATGAGTGGGGTAGTTGCGCTCATGCAACTTATGTTGCTTCGACGCATAAGCAATAACCCGACTCTGCTCCATCAACACACAACCCAAATCAATGCCAGATGCGTTGCAATATACCGTGAAGCCCTCACTCTCAACTGGAAGAGTCAATAAATGAGCAGTGGTAAGCAACTCCTTAAGCCTCAAAAACCTCCTCTCGTAGTCTTCTGACCACACAATGGGAACATCCTAGGGAGTGAACCGAGTCAATGGAGTTGTTATAGTAAAGAAACCTTTGACAAAATGCCTATATTATCCTGCCAATCTGATGAAACTCCAAATCTTAGTCACAGAAGTGGTCGTGGCTCAACCACGAATAACCTCCATCTTGTCTAGATCCATCATAATTCCATCCTTGGACACCACGTGCCCCAACAATGCTACGAACTCAAGCCAAAACTCATACATTGAGAACGTGGCATACAGCCGATGATCTCTCAAAGTCTGGAGCACTATCCTTAAATACTTCTCATGCTCACTATGGCTCCACGAGTATACCAAGATATCATCAATGAAGATGGTGAAAAGGAAGTCTCTATAAGTCCTGAATACACGAGTCATTAAATCCATAGAGGTTGCAGGGGCAATAGTCAACCCAAAAGACCTCACTAAGAACTCAAAATGGAAATAACAAGTCCTAAATGTTGTTTTAGGGATGTCCACTACTCTAATCCTCAACTGATTTTAGCCAGATCTCAAGTCAACCCTAGAAAATATTGAGGCTCCCTGAAGCTGGTCAAATAGATCATCACTACGAGGAATATGATAACGATTCTTCACAGTCAGCTTATTCAATTGTCTATAATCAATACACGTCCGCATAGTATTGGCCTTCTTCTTCACAAACAAGACAGGGGCACCCTAAGGAGATATAGTAGGCCGAATGAATCCCTCACCCAAGAGATCCTGAAGCTGAAAAATTAGCTCCTTGAGCTTTGCGAGGGCCATAAAGTGCGGTGGAATGGAAATAGGATGAGTACCCATCTCAAAATAATTGGAAAAATCAATATCCCTCTTCAAGGGTAGGCCAGGAAGGTCGGCATGAAACACATGTGCAAACTCTCAAACTATAGGCAGTGAATCTTATAAGGCCCTCCCTACTAACATCTCTAAGATAAGATAAATATGCCAAACACCCTCCAACCACTAGCACCAAGCTTATACATAAGAAATCACCCCAACCGGCGTGAGACTACGTGCCACACCACTGATGGAATACCAGGCATGGCTAAAGTAACAATTTTGGCCACACAATCCAACACTGCTCGGTGAGGGGATAACCAGTCCATTCCCAAGATACAATTTAAATCCACCACACTAAATACAATAAGATCCGCCCAGGTATCCTTCCCCCGAATAGTCAACACACATGATCTACAAACCCGATCCAGGACTAAAGAATCCCCTACTGGGTCAAAACACACAATGGTACCACTAAGGGCTCAGGACTCACCCCCAACTGAGGAGCACAATAAGTATACACATACGAATAAGTATAACTAGGATCAAATAAGGCTGAACAAAACTGATGGCATAAGATAACCGTACTTTTGATCACATCATCTGACACCTCGGCCTTTACTCTAGCTGGAGCTGCATAGAAATGGCCCTGGGAACCTCTACCACGTGCATCCAATCTACCACATGCCCTGCCTCCGCGGGGACCTCCCCGACCACCCTAATGTTGACCTCCTCCTCTAGTAGGAGAGGATACTGTTGCTACTGGTCTCGCTGCCTGAAGAGCATGTAAAGCTGATCTAGACCTAGGGCACTCTCTGGACTAATGCCTAAGCTCCCCACACTTGAATCAACCATGCGATGATCTGCCCGCTACTAGAGACTGGCAACCCCGACCTGATGAACCTGTCTGAAACCCTCATCGGCCTTGACTTGGACTAGCACTATAACCATCCTAACAGTACTGCTAACCGTCTAATAACTACAATGATGCCTGAAATGGGTGATTAGGTTGCCCCAACTGGAACCTCTGATGCTGATCTCGAATGCTACGTGGGATAAATCTAGCTAGAAAAGCCTTAGGAAACTCTGTCCATGTCACTGGCGGGGATCCAGCTGGTCAGGTCTTAATGAAAGAGCACCACCAATGCCTTGTCGGCCTATCGATAAGCTGTGAAGTCGGCTCCACTTGACTCCACCAACCCTAATGTATGTAGTCACTCCCAGAAAGTAGTAAGGAACTCCTGTTGGGCTTCTTCGCCAATAGCCCAGAAAACCTTGGTGGCTACAGTCGTAGAAATACTCCAAGAATATTCTGCTCCCTCAGTGGGATTACTTCGTCTAAAACATCCGGTTGAATGGCGGCCAGTACTGGCAGCTGCTGAACCTCTGGGCCACTGCTACAAGCTGACCCTGCAGTACTGAAGGTAGCTTTGGAAGTTGTGTTGGGGCATGCTACTGCTGCTGCATGCCCTCAATAGTTGTAGAATATGCGTAAGCATAGCCTGAAGATTAGGGGTTGCAGCTGGTGCGGGTGGTGGTTGGGATAGTCCCGGTCCCACTGGCTGGGGAGGAATCTGGTCAAACTGAAGCTCTACCTCCGACTATGGAGTCCTCCATCAAACCTCGACCTCGGGGTCGATCTCTATTGCGCGTTCGAGCCATTCTGCAATATAGTTAAATAAGTAAGATTCCATGAAACCAACTGGATAATAACACACGAAAATGATACAAAATAGGAAAACTCCCTAAGGAAATCTTTAGCCTCCCAAAAATAAATCATGGACATCTCTGCGTCGGTCCTTAGAACTCTACTAAATGTTAGCTTTGTACAAGTGAGACCAACGATCCTGGGTCTCTGATACCAACTTTCTCACGACCTAATTTCTCGAGCCATAATCGTCCCTACCAACCCATTAGTAGGCAAGCCAAACCATGTCCCGAAACTCTATAGTATTGGGACTGAGGGGGCGACTATCCTCAACTAAGCGAAGCAAATATAAACAGAACACATAAGAGGAAGGCAGAAGCGAACCCAAAACTATAAATACAAAAGATACACCGAAGAACCTTGAAGTTACCTGTACAGAATTATTGAAAGAGTACAAGTCCCAAAAGTGGTCCACAGAAACAAGACTACCTCAAAAAGCAAAATGGAAGTCAAAATGCAAATACGGAATGGAGATAGGAGATCTCAGAAGTACATGAGCTCACCCTCATCTTCAGAACAGATGGCTCGAGGGTCGATCTCAATGATAATAGTTGGTGCTCGAACTTGCATAACAAAAACAGATGCAGAGTGTAGAAGGAGTACGAAAGAGATAGGTACCCAGTAGGCATCATAGGTTGACTGAGCAAGAAACGTAAAAACAGACATAAAAGATAGAATCAAACATGATCAAAACTCAACAGAAATAAAAGCAAACCAATCAAATAGCTAGTCTAAGGATATTAAACCTAAACCTAGCTAAGCCCCCATAAGAACCGCTAGGTACACTCACACACAAACAAACAAGAATCCGAATAGACTCTCATAAGCCTGATAGGTACACAGAGAAGCCATAACTACGGAACCCAAAGGAAACCCAACTCAAAGTCGACACAACTAATAACTCCAACCAAGTCAACAAGTCTAACTTCCATATCAGGCCACCTAGCCCACCAGCATCTCCGGGGCATTACCCAGCCAGGCGAGTGCTGAGCGGGGATATATCAATCCCCTCAAAGAGTCATAATTCTCCAATAGGCTAACACCCTGGGGGACCTGCAAAAGCTAGTCAAGTGTGACATTTAACACACACGGGGGCCCTACCCTAGCCAGAGAGAGTGTGCGGGCCTGTCAACTCTGAAGAGCACCCCAATAATGTATATACAACTACCCAGCAAATTAATCATCCCAGGTGCCCTGCCCATTGCCAGCAAGGTGAGTCAGTTATCACTCCCGGGGTCCCACCCAATGCCATCATAAGTGTGCGGGTAAAATCAACTTCGTAGATCTCAAATTCCAAGCTATCATGGATAGACGTCCACTACCAACTACCTCACACAAGATGCCACCGTGAAACACCCAACTTAGGAAAATACTACGCCTCTGATAATGCATCGGCATCAAAGAAATAGGGAGAAAAGCTAGAAAGATCACAAGCAATAAAAATCCCAAAGCTAGGCTCACCTATCAGACTAAGTGTCACGACCCGGGAGTACCCCCTAGTCGTAACATGGCGTATTCGACCCCGGAGGGGTCTTATACAAGCCACATAGTCATTCATTGCATTCAATAATGAAAATAATGCGGAATAAAAAAACTTATTTACATCCACACATTCAAACTTCATTAAAACAACTTTAAAACACACAGCGGAAGTCTAAGTCTCACATGG
>JAJONZ010024816.1:0-24867 GCA_029582445.1 Solanum paucissectum | reverse complement strand
CACCCCCACCCCGAAAAAAAATTTAAGTTTATTTTTAAAAAATATTTTCAATTTCAAAAATTATTTTCTACTCTATTAAAAATAAAAGATATTTCTCAAAAATATTTTTCATTCATAAATCAAACACTAAAAACTTTTTCGGATAATATTTTCTACTCACCAACCAATTATGAGAAAATAAGTCAAAAATCAACTTGTTTTCCAGGAAAACATTTTCCATGGAAAACATTTTCCTTCATACCAAACACACCCTTAGTGAACCTTTATATTCTCAATTGCATTTTCATCTTCTTCATCGTCACTGCACTGAAAAATTTCACCTTCTACTTCTTCAAGATTTTCGTATATTATATTCAGATTTTTGTGAACCTCTCTCATTTATAGATTCTTGTACGTATTGAACTATATTCTTAAATCTGTATCATTATCCACTTTTATTGTACCACCAGTATTTTTGATGAATCGCTTCTAAGCAAGTGGGTTTTCCTAACCAAGTTGAAGGACCTCCCGTTATAATAATATGAGCATCTTCTAACAAATTCAATATCCCATAGCAATTATCATTCACATTAAAAACTTGGTAGCATTTATCAAGATAATGTATTGATAAGCTGAATGACATCCCTGAAATAATTCAATAAATTAAGTGTAAGTTTAGTCTATTTTAATGGAAAAAATAAAATAAAAAAGTCATGTATAGGAAAACAAAAGCATCATATCCGAATATCTGTGTAGACAGTAAAATTCATATCGAGATAATAATAATCAAAAATAGAAAATTATGCAACAATTATTTTATTGATATAAAGTGCGAGTGTTACAATTTCTATGATTCCGATGAATTTATCTTTTCGAATATATTTCAAGGTCTCTTGAGCTTGATCTTGAATTTATTTAGTAAATTTTAAATGATTACAATCTGCAAAAATACATTTTAAAATCCACTTAATTAATATTTCACTTTCACACTCTTAAAATTCAGTTTGAAGAAACAAAGAAAATGTACTGATTAATGAATCTACATATCAAAGAAAAAAGGTTAATCCATTAATTGATAACTAAAAAAGAAATTCAATATGGAAATAAATTGGTACAAAAGTAACGAATCTCAAATAAAATTTTATCTTGATTTTGAGAGGGTGAAGATGATCAATAGTTTTTTATTGATCATGTGCTTCAATTGAACAACAAAGATAAGAGTTGTTGTTGTAGAAAATGAACACCCATTTATTTATTAGGCACCCCATTAAGTGTTAAGATAGTGAAAATTACTATTTTCCCTTGTAGTCATCGGTCAAATTTTTAATGTTGTCGGTCAATGGTCGGATTTTGGTAAGGGGAGGGGAGGTGATTATATTGTTTAATGTTGGGGGGAGGGAGAGTTTGATTTTTAAAGCAAACTTCATAAGGGAAAATAATTTTCACCTGTTTTTTCTTCCAAAAAAAAAAAATTAAGATAAAATCATGACAAAATTTGGATCGACAAAATTAGTAATATTATTAGTGAATGTAACATTATATAAGTAAAGATAAATTTATTATTAAATGCTAGATTCTTTACAAAATAACAATTGATATCTATCATTAAATATATCACTAAAGCTTAAATTCGGGGAAAAATATTGATTCAGTGTTATTTCATAAAATTTACTTATTATTTCAATACTAGACGCTGATTTACCAAAAAAATTAACTTCAATTGGTAAATTTACCAACTATTCAAATATAAGATAGTAATTAATAATTTATCAATAAATTTTATACCGTTGGTAATAGTTACTATCCAACTCAACATTCATATGTAATATTACCAACTAATAATTAATATGTTGGTAAATTTTATCAATGGATAAATGATCGTTGGTATAATATCAACTATTTTAATGATGTTAGTAATTTACAAACTACAATCTTTATTCGTCGGTGAAATCTCCAACTGATTGGATATTGGTTGGCAAGTTTACCAATAAATTACATTTCGTTACTAATTTACCAACACATTTATATTTGGTTGGTAAATTTAGCAACACAATCTTGCTGATGGTAAATATTTGGTAAGTAATTCGTTGGTAATATGTTAATAAATTATATAAACAAACTTTTTTTCATATTTACCAACCGATATATACTTCGTTGGTAATATTACCAACAAAAGGTGTGCGTTAGTAATATTTCAGTTGGTAATCCATTGATAGAAAGTTGCTAAATTTGGCGCCATTTTTCCCGCCGTATTTACCAACTAAAATACTTAGTAATATTATGGTTGGTAATCTGTTAGAATTTCGTTGTTAAGTTTTAAAATATAATTCAGTTAGAAATATGTTGGTTATTTATTAGTAGAATACTAGCCAACTTAAGTTATTAGTTAAATCTGTTGGCAATTTGGGGTTTTTTTGTAGTGCAAACTTGAAATGAACTTACATGTTCATATTCTTTTAATTTATACTATTACCATGGTGGGGTAGCGTGGGGAGAGGAGAAAAGATTATTTTTATTTGTTTATTATGAATTTAGGGTACACACTGAAGAAAAAAAATGATATTAAATTATTTTCTATCGAATCAATTATTTCAATATGAATGTCCTCGTTATTTTCCGCCTTTTTTCTCTCATTGTTTTGTCATAAGTTTAAAAAAATAAAATTTAAAATGGTGGATCAAATTCAAGAAGAAAAAAATGTAGAAGAGAGGAAGTAAAGAGGTAGGAGGGGGGGAGGTAATTTTAATAAGGAACCCAAAATTAGGTCAATCATATGAGCTCATATATTCAGTAATTTCAAATTATTTTAATGGCTAAGGACCTAAAATACCCTTGAACTATGATATTTGGGGTTAATACCTCAGATGGTCACTCAACTATTCACTTTTGCCTCAGAAAGTCACTCAACTTTTAATTTTCACTAAAATGTCACCATGTGAGTGACTTTCTGAGGAAAGACTGAATAGTTGAGTGACCATATGAGGTATTAACCCATGATATTTGGTGCAATATTGTCCTCTCATCCACCTTTTAAGTGTGGGCCATTACAAATAAGGGTGTTTTTGAGCCAAAAAGTTGATATCAGGGTACTTGGCGGCCGAAAGGTAGATGAAGGGTAATTTTGTATCAATTCAAATAGTTGAGGAGCATTTTAGACCCTTCTCCCTTTAAACAATAATTTTTGGTTATTCTTGCAAGAATTTTATTATGAAATATGAACGTTGCAAAACAATCCCAATATTATGCATTTATATTTATTTCTCACAATTATATATTAGGTAAAAATGATCTTTTGCTATAATTCTTTTTCCATTATTTGCAGAACATATGAGAACATGGCTTCCGATTATATTTTTTCAGGAGTAATTCTTTCTGTCAACTATAAGTTGTATATCCCGTGTTTCCATTTACACGAGTAAATTTTATCATTTATTAGGGATATAAATTTATAAACTATGTATCAATATTATTTTGGACATCTCAGATTTATAGGGGATGCGTTGATGATAACAGCATGTCAGCAGCATGTGGTACTATAAGGTGCCTGTTTTAACTCTTGGTTATTTAACCTTAAACTAAATTTCTCATTCAAATTTTGTCAAATGATGATTCTGTATGTTGTCTCTATTGTTGAACCTGAATTTTCCTTTTTTTGCCAAGTAGACTGGGGCATTGAATCTTGATTTTGTTACACAATCCTACGTCAACTTAGGTTAGAAAAAATAATTTCAAACCATGGGGGAAAAGGGATGCTAATTAATAGTAGTATTTAAATGAATGTCGTCTTATGTGCTGTCAATCTTCCACAAAGCTAAAAAGATAGCATAGAAATTGGATGAAATGAGAAGGTAAAAAATGATAAAGAAAAAAGGAGAACAAGGTGATACATTTAATGAAGTAGGACAACGTCACATTGGATAAAAAATTAGTAGGCTTAGAAATAAATAGAATAAAGATAACAAATTATAGTTTACTCATGAAGTTGTTATAAAGATATAATGTGGAAGGAGAAGCATTTCAGAGAACGTTGAATGGTGCGTATAGAAGTACGTGATAAAAAAGGTGAATGATGCATAAATAAATAAGTTTACATGGCCATACAGAAATTGATTATGAATAACATATAAGAGGAATGTGAATTTTTTTGGAACTAATGTATGTTTAGTTTCAGCTGATGAAAAAAATAGTATTCTGAAACGACAACTAAAGAGGTCAGTTACTTTTGTTTGTAGCACCATGTCATCTATTTGGTATTGTTATTTAATAAAATAACTTTTTACCAAATAAAATAACCTTCTTATAATACATTCTGTAATGCATATTTTATACTTTTTCTTCAAACCTTAATTTATATGTTGTCTAATTATGCTCACCCTCACCTACTAGTAAGAATGTTTCTCTTTGATTTTGTGATGCAATCCATGAAGCCTAATTGCCAGAAGCTTGAACCTTTGCGAAATTTTGTTAATTAGGTATATCGAGTTTGTTGTCTTAATTAAGGACAAATATAATCCAGTGATAAATTCTTCCAGAGAAGACTGGAAGAAAACATGTTTCCAAATTTTTAAATTAGCTGTTGAATCGGACACCTAGTTTTTCAAAATCGACAGCTGGATGAGGTCAATCCACCTATTTTTCTCAAAATACGTTGTAATTGATAAAGTTTCATTCAAGTTAGATTTATCCAAATACAAGTACCCTCTGATTTACTTTTTGTAAATTGTGTGGTTGCTTGCAATGAAATTGTCGCTGAATTGATGACCAAAAGATCAAATTGCAAGATAATAGCCTCCAGCTACGTGACGTGACTGGTGTAAATTCCACTAAAAAACTTTTGTAATTGGATCATAAACATGCAGTCCACGTTCAGATTCCATCGAACTTGTGATTTGTGCAACTTATAGTACAGATATTGCTCTAATGCTCCATATGCTTACACATTGTCGGGTATTTCTTAGATTTAGGATTTAACTTTCATAGAATCAACATTTATGTTCTTACTACTGAATTTCTGCAACTATGGGTTCATAACTTAGAATTTCTGGCAAACTTTAGTAATTTGCTACCAACAGTTAATTCATCTAGGACGATTATGTAAGTAAGGCCCCTACTACCAACAGATTTTCCGATATTTGTCGTCTCATTGCTCGAATTGAACTTTACTTTGAATTGAAATGAGAAGGTTGTTTGAAAAGAAGCCGGTGTTCGAGTATAAAGATTGAAGAAATGGATAGGGAAATAATATGTAGCTCATCCTTTTAGATGCTTATGATCACCGCCTTCTCCTTGGGGGGTTAGAAGTTTGACGGATGTATTTTCATTCAAGACAATAGCACTATTGGAAAGTGTAAGATCTTTAATTTGCCTCGGTCTGAGATCATCTGGAAAAGAGATGCTTCGACACATTAATTATAGGTCCTATTGGATCTCTGTCATCCAAGGACGATCCTAAATTAAACACGAAGTAGAACCAACATAAGTAATTCATGATGAGTTGAATGTTGGCCAGTGAAAGATTTTGGGATTTTAATTTTCTCAATAGCAATTGTCAAGGTTGTACATATGCTTAGTTAAAGGCATGTGGTTTACAGATAGCTTCATTTCACTTTCTTTCAAAACGAGAATGTTTTTGTTCATTCCTTTTCTGTTAAATTTATCTGATATTCGGTGAAACCAAGGATCTATGGAAGTGGGGGCTCGTCCCCGGTCAATATTGGATCAAACAATAGGTATCCGGTGAACTATACTGATGTGAAACACGTTATGTGTGTTTATGAAGTATCTGTTGGTAGTGAATCAAAAACATAAGAGTTCAAATCCTAGAATAGTGCCTTGAGTAAATATTGTCCAGGGTCTTCTGGAGGTTAAAGTGCAACCAAAAACAATTGACACTAAATTAAAGAATACTTTTGACTAGCTTCTGGATCTCTCATATTCCAAATATGAGGTGATGTGGTATAGAAGACAATATCTGTGCTATAATATCATATGTTCAACACACACTTTTTAAAGCTTTTTTATATTGTTTTTTTTTTAATGTACAGTGGTTTGACTTAACTTTGAGAGATAATTTGTGATATTTTAATATTTATCAAGATTATTGCAAGTGATATTCATGTGAAATTCTGGTAGGGGATCATTCATATGAGAAAAATATTTTTCACTTCCACTTCTTTTATAGTTGAGTTGCATCTAAATATTCAAGGTGTTGTGTCTGTGCTTTGAGTACACACCATAACTCCTCTAGCTTATTTATAAGTTAACAAGAGATGACAAACACAATAACCACTAATTGTACCGAATTCAATGCAAGTTTTACTGTGTATTGGGCCCATTTCATTGGAAATGCCTAATTGTACTTGATTCAATGTTAATTGTATTGCGTATCGGCCACTTCATTAAATAAATTACAATGTTTATTTTCATTTATTCTTCTTTAGCTCTATAAATATATATTAGTCCAAAGTCATTTTGCTAAATGTAATAAAACTATTCAAATTGTATTGTTACTGTAAAAAACGATATCAAAATCAAGCATGCACGGGCAATAATATATATATAATGTCATGATTAAAGAAATACAAATTTAATAGTTCAAAATAATTAAACTGTGTCAACACCACAAATATTTTCTAAATTTCTTATTTTAAAAAATTAATTTATTAAATATATAGATTAGCAAAATCAAAATAAAATCTAAAAATAAAAATAGAAATTACTAACATAACTATCCTTATAATTTGAAATTTTAAATTGTGATTTGAGCGTAATTATTACTTTAAAAATTTACACAAAAAAATATGCATTACGTAATTAGTGGAGAACTTTAAGGAGTGATTGTAGTGCCCCACTTATAATATTTTAAAATTAATACAAAATCTGAAAATAAAAATAAAAATTTAAACATAACTATCCTCATAATTTTGAACTTTAAATTGTGAAATGAGGATAATTATTAATTTAAATTTTTTTAAAAAAATATGCATCACGTTAGTTAGTGGAGAATTTTAGGATTGATTGTAATGCCCCACTTATTATTTTAAATTTTAAAATTTTAAAATTATAAATTCTGAAAATAAAAATAAAAATTTCAAACATAATTACCCTTACAAATTTGAAATTTCAATTGTGAAGTGAGGGCACTCATTAATTTTAAAAGAAAAAAGACATAAAATCATCATTAAAGTTGTCTCAGATTTTCAAAAAGACACACTAACTTTGCAATGGTCCTATTACCCTACTAAATAATTTTGAACATATATTATTATATCATTTTTCGTTCACCTGACATAAAGAGTGGTGTGCACTCTTTCAAAGAGAGTGAACAACCTAAAATAACTAATATAATTTTATTTTTACAAGTACTTTATTATAAAATATATTTTCTTATTTTTCTTATCATTTTAACTTTTTTTCCTTTTAATTTTTCTCTTTCTTTCTTCTTCAAAAATTCATTGTCATCTCCATTGAAGTTTCTCACTTTCAATGTCACCATTTTTACTACAACTTTACTTTTTTTTTTACTACTACTCCCTCCATTGCAAGAAGAGTGGCCTAGTTTGACTTGGCACGGAGTTTAAGAAAATAAAGAAGACTTTTGAATCTTGTGGTCATAAATTAAAGTTATGTCAAATGTACAAAATTGCCCTTTAATCTTGTGGCATTAAACATGCCACATGGAAAGGTGAAATTAAAATGTTACCAAAAAAAGGAAGAGACCATTCTTTTTTAAACAGACTAAAAAGGAAAGGGGTCATTCTTTTTGAAACAGAGAGAATATTAATTTTACTCTCTTTAATTTTAAAACTTTAACTAAATATTTTCTTACGTTTCGAACAATTTGATAAACCCGTTAGATTTCAAGATGATTAGGAAGTATCATATAGTTTTTTTTCTATTATTTCAATTAAGTTCTTTCAATTTTCAGGGAATTCGTTGATTCTTTTAAAATTTATCATTTCTAATTTTGAAGTTATATGAAAAGGAGTAGTTGATGATATTTTCAAAATTTTAAGTTTTCTTAGAAAAATAATTAATTTTGTTATCAATAATTCAATAAAGTCTAAAAATAGTATGAATTCTATAAAGAATTTGACCGTAGAAGAAGAAGAAGAAAAAATTTAGGAATGGGGTTCAACTTGACGTGGTGGTGGAGTGAGGGTGGGAGGTGAAGAAAAAAAAGAAAATGGAGGGATGGATCACTTGAAAGTGGGAGGTGGAATAGATGAAATTAAATTTAAGATGAAATCAAAATTAAAATAAGTCAAAAGTAAGAGAGAGAGAGAAAGAAAAAATATAAAGAAAAAACTTAAAATGAAAAAAATTACATTTTTAATCAAATTAACACGTGTCATGTAATTATTAGTGTGTGAACACACTTGTTTTTTAAAATCTGGAGCTGGTCGAAAAATGATATATATATAATAATATCTGTTCAAAATTGTTTAATGGGGTAATAGGACGATTGCAAAGTTAAGGTGTATTTTTGAAAATCCGACATAACTTTAGTGGTGACTTTATGTCTTTTCTCATTTTAAAATTAAAACAAAAAATCAGGTTAATTATTGGAGAAATTTAAGGAGCGGTTATAGTGCTCCTTAGAAATAAAATGCATCACGTTAATATTAATTCAGTGGAGAATTTGAGGAGTATTGTTCCATTGCAAATAAGTGTGATGTTTCATAGTTCCTCAGTTTTCATGGACCGTGTTCTTTGATCAATAGATTTGTGTATTTCTTAACAAGAGGCAGGAAAGATTAATCCTCTTTTGTAACAAAAAAAAAATACGGTTCACAAAATGTATTGTCTCATGCTTCTACCCTTTTTTTCCTTCTTTTTTTCAAAATCGATACATTACAATTGTTATTTGTCTACCCTAATCTATGTCCACATTTTTTTTGCTTTATTTTGTCTTATAAATTGCTCCACCTTTTCTCCTCTCTTTTTCTTTGATCTGGGTGCTTGATGTTGAAAAAAAACAGTGTTTAGCGACGTATTGTATTCCGTCACTAAATAACGATGGATTCGCAACGGAATAAACATTTTGTCATAGGAATTACAAATAATTTTTTGAGTTATGATATAACGACGGATTGGCGATGAAATATTTGTTTGGTCGCTTAAATAGAGCGAGAAATTTTGGCGCCCTAATTTTCGCTACCAATTTAGCAATTAAGTAAGTGTGACCAATTTAATTAATATTCCGCGATAGAATTTGTGACGGAAAAACGTCACTAAACTTAAAAATATATTTTTATAAAATTTAAATTATATAGTGACGGAAAAATCCCTCGTTAGCATTTAATCTAAATAATTTTTTTTTCTAGCAACGAATGTTATAATCTGTCACTAAAGTTGTTGCAAAATTAAGTTTTGGTCATATATTCATCACAAACCCACTTTTCATTTTCACCAGAAACCCACTTTCCATTTTCACCTGATACTCTTCATCTCTTCTCCGATTGAACTCTCCTTCTCCGATGGAACTTTTCATCTCAAATGAAACTCTTATTTCCTTCAATCTTCATCTCAAAGTAAGCTCTCTAACTCTTATGTCCTTCCATTTGGATCTTAAAAGTGAGCTCTCAAACTATCATCTCTCTATCTCTGATGGGTTTGTGAAAATTAGAGTTCTTAACTCTAACTCTTTTCATTTCATTTAGTTTGAAGTAAGATTGAGATGTGTTGAAAATGGAGGTTTTATCAGAGTCGATATTCTGAAAATAGGATTTTATAACTTTCAACTCTTTCCATTTCCTTTAGCTCGAAGTAAGTTTGAGGTGTTCTGAAAATAGGGATTTTAGTAGTTTGGGTATTCTGAAAATAGGGTTTTTTTCGAAGTAAGAATTTCTGAAAAATTGGGATTAGGGTTTAAGCATTTTACAGTGATTTACTCTTATTTGTTTTTGTGAAAGTAAAGTGCACACTAATTTGCTTAATTTTGTTTTATATTGCAGCTAGCTTTCATTGTTTGTGATTTGTCACGACCCAGGGTACCCCTAGATGTAACAAGACGTATAAAACCCCGAGAGCCTCATACAAGCCACTTAGCATATCATAACATAAAGTAATATAAAAGGTGCGGGAATTTAAAACTTTTCAATATAATCATAGTCTTTTATAAAACGAGCAAAAGTCTAATACCATAGTCTCAAACCATCTAAAAACAACATGAGTAAAATCTTGGGACGCAGCCCATACAATAGTCCAAGACATGAAATGAAAGAACTAAGGGAAAAGGGGATTTCACACTTCACAATACTTTTACTCGAACCAATGACTTTAAGATAAACAAACTCTCTTTCACTAGGAGTTGAACCCTAGTTTGACTATCCTATGACGATGGCCTGGTCAGATTCCAACTATTGCCTCCACTTCCCAATTTCCTCCCTTGGTTTCTTTGACAAAGGCCCAGCAGACCCCTTCCAGATCTAATGATTTCATTGCTAATTACGCAGCTATTACTAATCCTAATGTGGTAACCAATAAGAATTCAAAGGCAAAGATAAATGTAGAGCCCGTACCTATGAAGAAGATTGACATTATAGATGGTGTACCGGTGGTAAAGTGGACTGAACAAGAGGTCACTAGAATGAACATTATTGAGAACCTACAATATGCTATTGTAGGTAAATTCTCTTATGGATGACCAGAAATATCAGAATTAAGGAATCTGATCCCTAAGCAATGTGGAATTAAAGGTGATTGCAAAATTGGCTTTCTTCGAAATAGGCATATATTGATGAGATTTGAATTGGTTGAAGATTTCATTAATATAATGTCAAAAAATGCTTACTACATTACTGCTAAGGATGGTAGCTCATATCAAATGCGACCTTTTATTTATGATGCAAAGTTTAAGATGGAGGAAGAGACCTCACAGGCAATTGCGTGGATCTCTTTCCCCGACCTGTTGCCAACTTTTTTCGTCAAAGAAGCACTTTTTACATTGGCTTATGCAGTTGGTAAGCCCTTACAACTTGACATGGCTACTATTAACAAAACTCGCCCAAGTTGCGCGAGAGTAAAAGTACAATTGGACTTGCTTGCGGAGAGACCTCAATTTGTACAAATGGAGATAGAGGATGAAAACACTAATGCAACAAGATCAATAAAGGTTAAGATTCAATATGATAACATTCCATCATACTGCAGGAAGTGCAAGCTACAAGGTCATATGAAGGATGAATGTAGAATACTTCACCCTGAGCTGAAAAAGACAACAAGCAATCCGGAAGAGGAAACACAACAAGATCAGCAAAGAAGAATGCGAAATGGGAAATGTGTTGGCAGTAGAAAATGGATACCAACAACCAGAGTTTTTACTCTAACCAAAGATATTGAACAACCAGGTGGTCCTACAAAAGACAAAAATGGGGATGTAAACACTTGTAATCCTTTTGAAGTGTTAGCAAAGAATACAAATAATGAAGTGAATGACATAAACAACAAGGATGACTGTATTTTAACAAATCCTACAAAACAAAAGGAAGAGACTACAAGAGAATGGGTTGATAAATCTTTTAAAGAAGACTCCAGACATCAAATTACACCTTCAAAAGCAGCTTCCAGTACCACTCCTAGTAGTCATAGCAATGGGAAATCCAGTAAATGGGGAGATAGAGTGGAAATTGAGCAGGCCAAAGAACTGGAGGAGGGTGAAATTGAGACAAGTTATCCCAGTATGAAGTGCCGAGAGATCATGATTTCTACTCAATCGAAGGCTTTAGTTAGTAAGAATGATGATGGTGAGTTCCATGAGGAGAACCAGGTCTGCAAGGAACTTGATACAGAATTAAGAAAAGTAGATTCTGAAGACTCAAGAAAAAATGAAAAGGAGGATCAAAATGATATAGAGCAATTCCAGTTGTTGGCAACACCTTACCAGAAAAGTCCATCTGAAACATTACATGATATTGTTACGCACCATATGAATATGGTACAAGAGGCAGAAAGCAGTTATGATGAAAGTGTGACAGAAGTTGAAGAGGATATTGCTGAAAATATGGAGGATGATGCTAATTGGAAGTAGGTTGGTAGGACAGGTGATCTGTCTCCCAAATCATTAAAGAAATCTGCTAAGAGGGGCAAAAAGCAGACAAGCTTAGAAAATCAGCAACCTACAAGAGTTGTGCCAAAAAGAGGGACCACAAACAAAGTTGTTAGATGATGATGAAGGCTTACTTTTGGAATATCAGATCTTTTAACACACAACAAGCTTTTAATAGATTGCAAATGTTAAATAGTCATCATAAGTATTTTCTTATAGCTCTTATGGAGCCATTTCAACATATGAGACACATGCGGAGTTATAAAAGAAAACTGAAAATGCATACAGCTGGCACAAATAGCAATGGAAAGATATGGTTTTTTGTTAAGGAAGGGCTAGATGTGGAAGTAATCAGTGATACAGAGCAACAAATCACTGTAAAAATATCATTCTTGGAGAATCAGAAGCAAATGATTATCACTATGGTATATGCCAAATGTTCTGAAGGAGAAAGACTTGATTTGTGGAATGACATATATAGTGGTATTGATACTACTCTTCCTTGGTTGATTGGTGGAGACTTTAATGTTATTCTTCATCAAGATGAGAAAATAGGAGGTTTACCTGTAACTCAGCAGGAGATGGAAGATTTTGCATTTTGTGTGAATTCTTGTGAACTTGAAGAAATCCCTTTTAAAGGTAGCCCTTTCATTTGGTGGAATGGGAGGGCAGGACCTGATTGCATTTTTAAAAGGTTGGATAGACTATTGGCAAACTCGCTTCTTATGGAATGGTTCTCGACAATGGAGGTGGATCATTTACCTAGAACGGGGTCGGATCATGCCCCTATGTTTCTTACTATGAGTACAGGAATCAACCAGTTGTCAAACCTTTTAGATTTCTCTCTTTATGGGTGGAAGATATCACCCTGAATGAGGTAGTACTACAACACATGTAGTACTACAACACTGGAAGACCAATGAAACTAGAAATAGTTTCTGGATTTTCAAACACAAGTTGAAGAATCTGAAAAAGGCTTTGAGGGTATGGAGCAGGGAGAGGTATGGTGATATCTTTCAACAACTAACTATTAGAGAGGAGATTATGAACATGAAGGAACAATTATTTGAGGAAGATCATTCTTTCTCAAATAGAATGGCTATGCAGCAGGCTCAAGCAGAAGTGAAAAGATATCTATACTATGAGAAGGAATTCTGGAGACAAAAGGCTGGAATAACCTGGTTTGAAAAAGGAGATAGAAATACGAGATTTTTTCATAGTCTTGTAAAAGGAAGGAGACAGAAGCTACAAATCCACAGAATTAAAAATACTAGTGGAAATTTGATAGAGGAGAAAGATTTGGTTGCTGATGAAGCTGTACAATCTTATAAGAGACAATTCACACAAGAAGAGGAGGGAAGTAGTTTTGAACTGTTGAAATTCTTACCAGAGATGGTTACTACTGGAGATAACAAATTATTATGTGCAGTACCCACTATAGAGGAAGTCAAACAGGCTGTTTTTGGGTTAAAAGGTAGTAGTGCTTGTGGCCCTGATGGGTTTTCAGGAATATTCTACCAACATTGTTGGGAAGTAGTCAAACAAGATATCTATAGCATGGTGAATGGCTTCTTTGAAGGTAATACTCTTCCAAAAAGTGTTACACATACCAATTTGGTACTTATTCCAAAGAAGGAGGTTATTGAAAGCTTCTCAAATCTAAGACCTATAAGCCTCAGTAACGTTATTAACAAAATTATTTCTAGAGTATTGCATGAGAGGCTAGAAGGTTTATTACCAAAGTTGATTTCTAAAAATCAGTCAGGTTTCGTCAAGGGCAGAAGTAAAAGTTGATTTCTAAAAATCAGTCAGGTTTCGTCAAGGGCAGAAGTATCATAGAGAATGTTCTACTTACGCAGGAAATAGTTACTGATATTAGATTGAGAGGAAAGCCATCCAATGTCATTATAAAATTGGATATGTCAAAGGCCTATGATAGAGTATCATGGCTCTTCTTAACAGAAGTCATGAGAAAGATGGGCTTTACAGAAGTGTTTATTGATATGATTTGGAGACTAATTGCTAATAACTGGTATTCTATTATTATTAATGGACAGTCATATGGCTTTTTCCATTCTACACGGGAAATCAAACAGGGAGACCCTTTATCGCCTGCATTATTCATTCTCACTTCTGAGGTGTTGTCCAGAGCTCTCAATGCTCTCTTTGAAGAGGAGAGATATAAACAATATGGGTTGCCTAAATGGAGTAGGAACATAAATCATCTAGCGTATGCTGATGATACCATCTTATTTACCTCTGCTGATAAAGGATCTCTAGATTTGGTGATGACAGTGTTAAAAGATTATCAACAAGCATCTGGCCAGCTTATCAATAATCAGAAAAGTAGCTTCTATATGTACAGATAGGTTTCTAATGTTTTGATGGATGAAGTAAAGGAAGCAACATGATTTAACCAAGGGAAATTTCCTTTTGTATATCTGGGTTGCCCCATCACACATGCTAAAAAAAGAAAGGCAGATTCTAATGAAATCATTAAGAAGGTGAAGGGGGGAGACTTCAAAACTGGAAAGGAAAACTACTCTCCTATGGGGGTAAGGCAGTCTTGATCAATAGTGTATTACAGAGCATTCCCTTATATTTACTCTCTGCTGTGGTCCCACCCAAGTTTATTATCTATGAACTTCGTAAGATTTTCAATAGATTCCTATGGAGCAATAAAGATGAATGCAAGAGTAAGCATTGGGTATCTTGGGATAAGATGTGTTACCCTAAGGAAGAAGGAGGTTTGGGTTTTAGATCTTTATTTGATCTATCGAAAGCTTTATTTGCTAAACTATGGTGGAATTTCATAACATCCAGATCTCTATGGACTGATTATATGTGGAATAAGTATTGTAAAAAGATAATTCCTACATTAGTACAATGGAAAGGAGGGTCTCAAATTTGGAGAAAAGTGCTTGAGGCCAGGGACGATATTGAACAAGAAATATGGTGGGAACCTACTGTGGGTTCTTCTAGCATATGGTTTGACAATTAGACTAAATTGGGAGCTTTATATCATGCAGTGGAAACTACTTTCGCAATTGAGAATGAGATAGGAGATATTGATTCACTAATGATAGATGAAAAATGGAATGAACTGAAGATGTCAGAAATCCTCCCTAGTGATATTGTACAACATATTCAGGATCATATTCACATTAGTAAGGCAGCTTCACCTTGGGATTTGCCTTGGTGGATGGCGACTACTAGTGGAAAATTCACGGTGGCCAGTGCTTTCCAATTGATGAGACAAAGAAACTCACCAGTAGAAAACATGAAACGCTTATGGAGTAAGGGAGTCCCTTTCAAGATTAGCTTCTTTTTAAGGAGATTGTGGAAATTTAAGCTTCCTATTGATGAAATTCTTCAAAGGTGTGGTATCAATTTGGTGTCAAGGTGTAGATGTTGTGAGTCACCACATACAGAGACCTCTCAACATCTATTTATTACTAGTGAGTTTGCTCAAAAGACCTGGAAATACTTTGCTATTGGTTCTGGAGTAGAGGGTCCTTTTGTAAAATGCCATCAAACTATTCAAAAATGGTGGAATATTGTGAGTCCTAGCAGGATTAAACCAATTTTGCAAGCTATTCCTGGTATGCTATGCTGGCAGTTATGGAAAATAAGAAATAAGGTGAATTATGGAAGCACTATGATTTGGAGAACAGTGATATATGAGATCTCTAGAAAGACTCATCTTTTAACCCTGATTTTGTATCCATGGATGAAGAACATCCCACAAGAATGGCCCTTTTTGATGGATTTTCTTCAAAAATACAAATCTGTGATAAGATCGGTACCTGTAAGTTGGAAACTACCTAATCAAGGTTGGTTCACATGTAACTCAGATGGTGCTTCTAAAGGAAACCCTGGTCCAAGTTCTATAGCATTTTGTATCAGAAATGATGAAGGGAATATTCAATATGCTCTATGTAGAAGGATCGCAGACTCTACTAGTCTATTTGCTGAGGCTACGGCTTTGAAGGAAGGGTGTGAACTATGTGTTGAAAGACTATATCTACCAGTAATATTGGAAACAAATTCTTTGGCCCTAATAAAAATATTAAGCGGAGATTGGGATTGCCCCTGGAGTATTGTGATGATTATAAGGAGGATAAGAGATCTGATTGAAGGAGGTCTCATACAGCTTCAGCACACACACAGAGAAGGCAACAACGCTGCAGATTTTTTAGCTCACTGGTGTTTTAGTTTTGCAGGGACTTTGCTTTGATTCATTTGCAACCTTACCAAGGAAGGCTAAAGGCATAATTATCTTAGACAAACAACAAGTTCCACATATGAGAATCAAAAGACTTAAAAGACGAGCATCAGATGAAATAAGACATGATTTATAGTTCAGATACTATAATATTGTTTAACAAAAGAGACAAGCAAGATGGAAAATAAACAATCAACACAATAACAGCTTACTGGCAGTACATTTCAGACCAATTTGGAGATTTGTACAGTGGGGCAAGTACAAGTCAATGATACATTCGTTTGAAATCTATTAAGGTGGTATCAATCTCACTAGAGGTTCATTCCTTTGAAGAAATTAAATGAAAGTATCAGGATGCGTACCTTACAGATACTCAAAGCTGTTGGATCTAATTTCACTTGATTTGTGAAAGAAAAGTCACAAGCTTGGAGTGAGCTCCATCGAGATTTAAATACATAGCACCTGGTGAGAGTTTAAAGGTGACTTGAAATGTATTTGGCTCAAAGCTTCAGATTTTTTACTCAAATTAGGTGAAAAAGATGACATAGCAAAGCTATAAACACAAGCTGGAAGGTAATTTATGGTGGTCGACTTACCTGAGACGAAGATTCCGGCGAGCAGCTGAAGAAGAAGACTGATTGACGCAGCAAGAGATCGCCTCACTTTCCTTTATCAGAATGTCAATTTTTTATTCTTTCCCTTTGCACTTTTAAGTTAGATTTCTTAGTTGTTTTTTTTAATTGTTTTGGCCTTTCTGTTGAATGGCTGATTGATCCAGACCATATCACGGGAGGTGTATTTTTTTAACGGAAAAGGCTCAAAAATACCCCTAAACTATTGGAAATAGCTCACATATACACTTGAACTATATTTTGGCTCAAAAATACTCTTCCGTTAAAGTATTGGGTCACTTTTACCCTTACTATTAACAGAGATGTGTTAAGTGCCATGTGGACATAAGCACCAAACAACTCTCACCTCCACATAGACTCAAACATCCTAATTACTAAGGCCTTAAAGAACTGAATTACAAAAAGAAGCCAAATCCTCTCTTGTTTATACTTGTACACACACACAAAAAAAAAAAAAACTAAAATGGCTATGGAAATTAGTTCTAATACTGACAGATCTGTTGAACCCTCAAAATTCAATGGAGCCCAAAAGTAAACAGAATCTCTGGGAAGTAAACTTCATCAGTTCATAAAACAAATAATCCACAGCTAATACTAATAAAACATAAATACCTCAGTATTACTATATTCTGCTACTTCAATTATTTTAATCTGGAGATTACAACACATTTGAAGGAAAAAAAAAGATTCATCATATAGCCTTTGAAACTCGGAAAAAAGCAATTCCCCTAATTCTCTACCCCAATAGAACTCCTTAAAACATTAGATCTATCAATGAAAAGAAATTTACAGAATTGAACCCTGTTCTTTAAGGCCTTAATCTCAAATGTAAAATTCAGTTCCTGATTAATTGGTTTTGTAAATACCCAAGAGCTTCAAATAGAGAGAAACAATAAGACTTAGATGCAAGGCCATAGTTCATAATAAAAGAGCAGCAGAATAAGAAAAAATTGAAACTGTCAGCTGAAAACTCAAATTCACCAAACTGCAAACAACCCAAACCAGAATAAATGGAAAAATCATCATATAAGCTACGAGAATGGGTGAAAGTGTATCTCTTAAGAAAAATGAGAGCAAAATTAGTAATTAGGATGTTTGAGTCTATGTGGAGGTGAGAGTTGTTTGGTGCTTATGTGGCATCCATGTGGCGTCCACGTGGTGTCCACTTGACACTTAACACACCTCTGTTAATAGTAAGGGTAAAAGTGACACAATACTTTAACGGAAGGGTATTTTTGAGCCAAAATATAGTTCAAGGGTATATGTGAGCTATTTCCAATAGTTCGGGGGTATTTTTGAGCCTTTTCCGTTTTTTTAATAAAATGGGACTTTTTGGCCTTTCAAAAAAAAACAAGGAAAAGGGTGATCACATCTTCGAACACGATGAGGACTCACCAAATCTTCACTTCCTTGATCAACAAGAAAGCTAGCCATGAGTGAGAGAATCTATTTTGCCGGACCCTACATTTGATAAGAATGTAGGCAAGAGTGTGCATTAGTACAATTAAGTACTAAATATGATAGCTAGCATAAACAACATAAACATCATGGTTAGTCAATATAAACCATAAACATATCATGTACATACATCAATATCATAATAGGAAAGGAATACTTCCCGAGCAACCTTACTCATTCTTAGTCAAGACTTAGGTCATCACCTCTTAGTCAACTTACCTCATAGAAGGTACCTCAAGCAACAATCTAAGCTATTCATTTGTTCATAAGATAATTCACATTAGTTTATACTTACTTTTAACGACATGGGGATTCGCCTCATTGCCTAACTTACAAAGGCTAACGGGCATTCACCTATTTCCTAACTTACCTTAAGATCATGGGTACTCGCCTCCACAATCACATCATATAACACGGGTACTCGCCTCCACATCATTTCATAAGGAGCAGGGGTACTCGCCTCCATGTCCATTCATCCTATTAGGAACATAGGGAAATCACCTCTTGTTTAATTCTAAGGAGTATGGGAAATCACCACATATCGTTCAAAATAGAGGTCAAGGGTAGTCGCCTCTAGCCTCATCATTCATTTCGAATTTTATTCTAGATTCATTTTAGGCAAGCAATCCTTTCAACCTAGAATCATTCATGTGAGGAAACCTTTCACATTCATACATTCATAATTAAGCAATTCATATAGAAAGTATCTCTTCCTCAACAATATCCTCAATTACGAACAATTCATATCATAAGTTTTACTCTCAAAGCCCTAATTCTCATAATCATCATCTAAGCTTTATTCTCAAGCTATTCTAGTCATAATTCATCAATCCTTTAAGGATATACACTACTAAAAAACTGCTAAAAAATGACGGACAAAAAAGCGACGCCATTAGCCACAATGTCCGTCGCTTTCTATTAAAAATATATTTTTTATTTTTTTAAAAAAAAGCGACGGACGGCATCGCTTAGTCCGTCGCTTTTTTTCACGGATTTTTGCGCCAACTATATATATATAATTAATAATTAATTATTTAATTAATTTTTTAAAGAAGCGACAGACATCATCTCAAAGTCCATCGCTTTTTGGTCAAAATATTTGGTCAAACATTTAAGAAAAGCAATGGACAGCGTATCTTAGTCCGTCACTTTATTGATCAACTATTTTAAATAAAAGCGACGGACAAAGAGACGATGTATGTCGCTTCCTTTAAAATATCTTTGACTTAGATCGGGATTTCCATTTTTGTTCTCTCTCTCTTTTCTTCTCTATTCTCTCCCTTCTCTCTAAACTGTCAATCGTCGCTGCCTCCAGACGCTGCTCCGCCTCCAGACGCTGTCTCCAGTCGCCGCCGCCAGTCGCTGCCGCCGCTGCCTCTCTCCCCTTTGTTAAGGTTAGTTCCTAATTTTAGGTTTTTTTCAATTCTTGTGATTATAGTTGATTTTTAGTTAGTATATTATTGTTTTAGTTTATTGGGTTGTGTTTAATCAATTATTAATTTGACTTGATTATTGTTAGTTAGGTATATAGAATTGAAGATTTTTGAATTTAGGGTTTTTTAAAAATTAGGCATATTTTGAATTGGGCATTGTTAGTTAGTAGATGAATTAGGATTTTTGTTAGGGTTTTCAAGGTTTTGAATTAGGATTATTATTAGGGTTTTGAATTGAAGATTTTTGAATTTAGGATTTTTAAAATTTTGATTGATTGTTAGTTAGTAAAGTGTTAATTTGAAGTTAGATTAGTAACTGAAGTGTTTTGAGTATTATATGATGAATGTTTGAATGTTATGAATATATATTAATTGATGAATGTTTGAATGTTATGAATATATATTGATGAATGTTTGAATGTGATGAATAGGTTTTTTTTAATTAGAACTTGATCTATAATTAATTATTGAATTAGAAGTTTATATATAACTAATTTTATAGATTAAATATGAACTTGAATTTAAAATTTGAACTTGAACTAATTGAACATGGAACATGAATATAACTATTGATTTAATTAGAACTTCATGAACTAATTGAACTTAGAACTTAGCTTGCATATAAAAAATTATTGGATTTGAATTTATATATAACTAATAACTTTTATATAGACTTGAATTTAGAAATTGAACTTGAAAATAACTAATTCTTGGTGACCTTAATAATTAAACTTAATTAGAACTTGAACTTAATTTGAAATTAACTAGTTAGAAACTTTGAACTTAATTTATAATAAATTGAACTTAATTAGAATTAATATAATTAATTATTTGAAATCTTAAACTTTATTAAAATTTATTTGAAATGTAGTATATATATATATATGTAATAATAAATATAATTATTAAGTAATTATTATAAATATATATTAACAATGAATTAATGTAGTAAAATTATTATTAAATTTATTTTATAATATAATTGAATATCTATATTTTTGTAGATGGATCAGCGTTTGTGGATGTATAATATACATTATGAAACTGGTGCTGGTTTGAAACTTGAGTTTATTGACGGTGTTAGAGATTTTATTGAACATACAATGCCACTTGACATTTTCAAGAATAATGGATTGGTTAGGTGTCCTTGTAGTGCATGTAAGTGCTTAAAATTTTATAAACCAGATACAGTTATGGTTCATTTGTATCGTAATGGATTTAAGCCTAGATATTTTGTATGAATTGATCATGGAGAAATATATGGATTGGATGGTATGTTTTATAATTCGATGCATGTGGATGAATATAATATGGTTGCACCACATGGTCAAAGGGTTGAACATGAAATGATCAATGATGCTTTTGAGGTTTAAGGTGGGATGGAACCGCAACAATATTTTGATGAAGCTCCTAATATGGGATGTTGTCTGGTTGGATGACAACTGGAAAGCTAGCATGTCCGTATTGCATGGAAAATAGTAAGGCATTCACTTTAAAGCATGGCAGAAAAAATACATGGTTTGATTGTCATCGCCAGTTCTTAGCAATGGACAATGAGTTTAGAAAGATGAAAAATATATTTAGGAAAAATAAGGTTGAAAGTGACCCCCCAGCTCCATTACTCACAGGGCATTAAATTTGGGAGAGAGTTTCTCAATTACCTAAAGTTACAGAAGCTTCACCTTCTAGACTTTCCGGATATGGTGTTGAACATAATTGGACCAAACAAAGCATATTTTGGGAGTTGCCGTATTGGAAGGACAATTTGCTACGACATAATCTTGATGTGATGCACGTTGATTTTTATTTTTTTGACAATTTGTTTAACACAGTGATGGATGTTAAGGGTAAGACAAAAGACAATCCAAAAGCTGGAATGGACATAAAGGAGTATTGTAGGAGAAAAGAGTTATGGCTGCAGGAATTACAGAATGGTAAAATAGTTAAGCCCAAAGCCAGCTTTTCATTCACATTGGATGAGAAACGTGAAATTATTGAGTGGATTAAAAATTTGAGGATGCCGGAGGGCTATGCTTCGAATTTAGGAAAGCGGTCAGATATGAATGAAGGAAAATTGATAGGTATGAAAAGTCATGATTGTCATGTGTTCATGGAATCTTTAATTCCTATCACTTTTAGCCATCTACCCGAAAGGTTATGGAAACCAATCACAGAGATAAGTCTTTTTTTAAAAGATTTGTGTTCTGAAAAGTTGTTGGAGAGTAGTTTAGACTGGATAGAGGAAAATATTCTTGTTACTACTACTAAGTTGGAGAAGATATTTCCATGTGGTTTCTTTGATGTGATGGAGCATCTTCCAATTCACCTTGTACAAGAGGCCCACCTCGGAGGTCCGGTTCAAACAACATGGATGTATCCATTTTAGAGGTATCCATTTGAAATATTCACTAAGTTATTTATATTCACCAAGTCTTTTATTAACATATATAAACATATATACATGCAAAAAAATTGACAGTTCCAAGCAAACGATTAAGCAAAGGGGAAAGATCAAAGGATCAGTTGTTCAAGGTCATATTGGGAGAGAAACTGGTGATTTTTATTCTTATTACTTTGGTGATGATGTGTCATGTAGGAGAAACATGCCCAATCGCAATGATGAAGGCGATATTGATCCTTTATTTTCGCCGATATCATTTTTAATCAAAATGATCGAGGATATAAAAAGCGTGGAAAGCGAGGCTTCACTGATATGGAAATGCAATCAGGTGTGACATATATTTTGCTTAATTGTCCAGAGATTCAACCATATGTCAAGTAAGTGTTAAAAATATGTTATCAAATTACATACTAATAAGTGTTCATTAATTAACAAAATACTTGAATGTAAAATGATCAACTTGTTCGTAAACACATGAGGTAATGAAGCCATCTATACAGAATTTTTCAACTGGCAGAGGAACTATGTAAGTGTGCAATCACTAAGTATTTAATATATAATATATTCATGTTGTACTAAATTATATTACTTGAAATAACAATCACGTAGGTTTACGATGAATACTCAAGTGTCCAACATTTGCAATTAGTAAAAGAAGTAGCACTTGGACCTGAATCTCAAGTACTGACAATGAATAACTATTGTGTCAATGATTTTAAGTTTCAAACTGAAGAAGTTTCTAGGAACAAGAAAACAAATAATAGCGGTGTCTACATACAAGGTGATGTTGATGGTACTGGTCAAACTATTGAATATTATGGTGTCATTCAAGAGATTATTGAAGTGAGGTATTTAGGTTGGCCTAAGAAGAAGATTGTATTGTTTCGGTGTGAGTGGTTTGACCCATCACATAGAGGCACAAAGGTGGACCATTAACATAATATAATTGAAGTTAAGCACATCAGGAAATACAGAAGTTATGATCCTTTTATCATTGCACAAAATACTAAACAAGTGTATTACGCTCCATATCCATTGCGTAGAGATAAAGCTGATTAGTGGGTTGTTATAAAAAGTAAGCCTGTGGGAAGAATTGAAATTGACAATGTCTTAGATGTGGCTTATCAAAATGATGTTGCAATGGTTCAACAACAAGTTGATGTTGAATTGGAAACAACACTACAACATCCTCAACACATATTAGAAGAAGTATCTGATAATGAGATACTGAATGTTGAGAAAGAAATATCCGAGAATGAGGAAAATGAATCATTTGATGACGAAGAATGGGACAATAATGAAAATGAAATAACTGAGGAGGAAGAATAGGAGAATGATGAAATTGAAACAAGTAAGGAGGAATAGTGTAGAATGAAAGCCAGCTAGTATATATATGTAAGTTAGTGTATTTTGCTAATTTTATTTAATTTATGATTTTTATATATATTATACATGTAAATTTGCATACAGATGTCATCAGGCGGTGACGGTGATAGACATCGCGAGCATCTTGGAGTTAGCCAGACTAAACATGCTAAAAAGAAGAAGTCTAAGAGACCCATAGATCCTGAGGATATTGCAAGATCTATTTCTTCTGCGCCAGAGCGCATCGGCCATGATACTCATTTATTTTTTGTTCCATTTGGTACGGCGGATCCTCGGCAATATTATCCTAATTACCGTTGACCAGTCAGTGCTTCCTCTACTTCACAGGCATTGCCTTCACGATGCTATGAGGACCTACCTTTACAGGCTATTCGTCGAGCATGACCTTTATCGGTAGGTACTTCATCTCCCACAGGTACATCTCCTCAGTTATCTGCCATGAGGATTGGAGATTCTAGTAGCGAGCAGTCAGATGCTATGACCGGTACACCTATATTGACTCAGCGTTTTGTGCATCCTGATGTATCACCCTCATCTACAGCTAGACCTAGTGCTACACTAGATGATGAGATGACTGCACTAGCTCCTGGTTAGAAGGACAGACTTGGTAGAGTCATGATTGAGCCGGATGGATCATCGTAAGTTTGTTTTGTTATCTATTTGTTAGTTTATTGTATTTATTACTTATACTTTAATATATTATTCATGAACTAACATATTTATTATGTGTTTTGCAGGTGGCATCCTGCAAAGGATGTTGCCCGGGCTTTAAAAGACTGTGTTAGAAGACTCTATACACATGCTTATCACTCTTGGAGCGAGATTCCAAACAGTATACGCCAAGCGATGTTTAATAACTTTAAGGTATATATTTTTTAGTTAAGTTTAGTATACTTTACTTTTTTTTACTATCGATCTAATTAACGTTATTCAATTTTTTTAGACTATGTGTACTTGGGAGCTGAGGAAAAATCATGTCATTATGACTACATTTGAGAGGAAGGCATCCGCCAGACTGTCTAGCTGGTTAAAGAAAGTTTGGGATAGTGTTAAACGTCTGGATTAGATGTTGCCTCATGTTTTTGATGAATTGGGTCTGTATTGGAACAAAAACAAGTTTAAGGCAATATCAGAACAAGCCAAGAGACAGTCTTAAGGGTGGCTCGTTGCACACCGGAGGTGCAAAGACCGTTGGAACAATTGCAAGAGAGATGGTAAGTTCTAATTCAAACTTTTAAATAAATAATTAGTTGATTCATATATATCGTTATAAATTTTAGTTTTTATTTATAGGAAAAAGAATT
>JAJONZ010024815.1:0-26214 GCA_029582445.1 Solanum paucissectum | reverse complement strand
TAGGGTTCTGGAATTCATGCAATAAACTGAATATTAACATACTAATCTGATTTGGATCATTCTAACAGCTAAGAACCCAATAATCAAGAAACGTTCAAAAACCCTAATTTCGTTCATAGCATGGAATCAAGAATCGTCTGAATTCTAGGGATCTAACGGGCGAAAGGACCCATTAATGAAATCCAACATACCTGGTGACGAAATCTCCATACAAAACTATCAACTAGGGATGGACTTGACCTTTCCGGCGACTTTCTAGCGTTCTCCGGCGGTGGCTAGGGTTTTGCTAGCCTCTCTCTCTACTCTCTTCCTTTATTTTGTTTTAGTTAATTCAATGACTTAGGTAAGTTTTATTTAGGTTTCTTGGATTTTAAATGACTAACTAAAACCCTTTTAATTTAGGACTTAAAAGAAGAGTGGGAAACGACAAAAACACCCTTGACTTAAAAGCTGTCCAACTCCTGATGCGGATTGGGCACCTGCCAGTTCTGAAAATTCTGCAAATTTTTCCTTCACAAATCTGGGGTGTTACACATTTATTGGGACGAGTTTGAGTTTATATAATTCAAAGTCTCCGTAAAACGTGTAGCCAACATGGGTAGAAAAAGGTCATACTTTTTATATGATTCCTTAATGCTTTTAACATAGGCTAGTGGATTCACTTAGTAGTTGGTTCTATACCCCCAGCAAGTTATAGGACGGCCCGGGCAGCGTGAGGCAAGACGTTATATTATCACATTGCTCATAGTGATGGTTTTCGGTTAGAGAATCTCCCACAGAGTTATATTGTATTTTTATATACAAACTCAGTATTATTGTATTTTAAATACTTTGAGTTGCTATCAACAATTTTACAGTTTTCCATATATATTGCATCTTTTACTATTGCTTTACCCTTAAGTATCATGAGTTGAGTATCTTGAGTTGAGTGCATTTGAGTTGAGTCGAGTATCTTTAGTCGAGTATCTTTGAGTGAAGTATCTATCTTTAGGTTGAGTATCTTATTCTTAAGTTGTGTTGAGTCAAGTTAGTTGAGAAGAGGTAAGTATGTTTCCTTTTTATCAAGTTCAAGCTTATGTTTATGCTTTAGAAATCCCCCTTACATGCTCGTACATTCCACGTACTAAGCCATTTGGCCATCATTGTTTCATGATGCAGATAGAGGTATTCAGGATCATCAAGAGGTGCTTCATTGATACCACTTGTAGTTCCATTTATCTATGGTGAGCCTTCTTATTTCCGAAGGATTTTATTTACTTTTCAGTTTCATCAGGATGTCGTGGATCTTGTCCCGACTTTCATCTTTGTCATTTAGAGGCTTCATTAATAGACAATAGAGTTTGAGAAGCATGTTTCCTTTATTTTGTTAACTGTTTTAAAGACTTGAGTTGCCTATTTCTGGCGACTTGAACATAACATTTTATTCAGAGTTAATATTTTGACATAAAGATTTTGTAATTGAGTTCGATGCATTTTATTCAGTTTTAAGCTTTGTATGCTTGAGTTAGTCTTTCAGTTGTAGTCAGCAAGGATGAGGGTTGGCTTGGGGACCATAAATTGTTCTCGAGTGCCGGCCACGTCCAAGCTGTAGGCTCGGGTTGTGACAAATTTAGTATCAAAGCAAAGAGTTCAAGAAAGTCTTTGAGTTCAATTGTGAATCCTTTGATAGCAACTCTCAATTTGAGCTGTGTTTTGAGGAAGTATGTATTCGAATGAAAAGATTCATATACACGAGTTCCATATAGTTATGTAGACCTTTGAGTAGAGTTGTTCATGCCCATAAATTCCGCATGAACTCAATAAGTTGAGTATCTTTGAGAGGAGTAGTATCTTCAAGTTCTAAGTATTGAGTATTGAGTTCCTAAACCCTTTTTGAGACTATATTCCTAATCATGGGATCATTACATGTTACCCATGAAGTTCTTGAGTTGAGTAGTTCATGCCCATAATTCTGCATGAACCCTATAAGTCGAGTAGTCTTGAGATGAGAAGTATCTTTAAGTCCTTGAGTTGAGTAGTTCATGCCCATAATTCTGTATGAACCCTCTAAGTCGAGCATTCTTGAAATGAGTAGTATCATTGAAGTTCTTGAGGTCTGAGATGTTGAGTTCCGAGTATTGAGTTCTATGTATGGTTATTGAAAACCGCGGATTGAGTCGTTCACGTCCATAATTCGGCATGAACTTTTTTTTGAGAAGTCTTTTACAATTTTTTCTAAACTTGTTTTATGACTTGAGCACTTGAGTTGAGGAAGAGTAGAGTTAAGTTCATTTTCTTCAAAAGATTATGTGGGAACTAAGTATTCCCAAAGAATAAATGTTTTCAAATTCAAACAAGAGAGGAAACACTGATTTCCAAGAGAGCTTTTGAGCTAGTTTTTGAGTAATAATCTCGAACAACAAAAAGTGTTATGTTTTTAAAGATTTGAGCTAGTTACATTTTGGGAGTAGTATTGAGCACCTATATGGGGTCGAGTTTGAGTTCAAATAATTAAAATCTCCATAAACCGTGTAGCCAACATGGGTAGAAAAGGGTCATACTTTTTAGATGATTCCTTAATGCTTTTAGCATAGACTAGTGGATCCACTTAGTAGTAGGTTATATACCCCCGACAAGTTATAAGATGTCCCTAGTAGCGTGAGGTAAGACGATGTATCATCACATAGCTCATAGTGATGGTTGTCTGTTAGAGAATCTCCACAGATTTATATTGTATTCTTATATACAGACTGAGCATTATTGTATTTTTCAATACATTGAGTTGCTAACTACAACTTTACAACTTTCCATATATATGGCATCTTTTACTGTTGCTTTGCCCTTGAGTATCATAAGTTAAGTATCTTGAGTTGAGTACATTTAAATTGAGTCGAGTATCTTGAGTTGAGTACCTTTGAGTTGAGTATCTATCTTTAGGTTGAGTATCTTATTCTTAAGTTGAGTTGAGTCGAGTGAGTTGAGAAGAGGAAAGTATGTTTCCTTTTTATCAAGTTCAAGCTTATGTTTATGCTTTAGAAATCCCCCTTACATGCTCGTACATTCCTCGTACTGAGCCATTTTTCCTGTATCATTTCATGATGCAAATACAAGTATTCAGGATTATCAATAGGCGCTTCGTTGATACCATTTGTAGTTTCAGTTAGCTATGGTGAGCCTCCTTCTTTTCGGATGATTTCATTTACTCTTCAGTTTCGTCTGGATGTCGTGGGTCTTGTCCTAACTTCCATATTTATAATTTAGAGGCTTCATAGATAGTATTAGATTTTGACAAGTCTGTTTCATTTATTTTGTTAAATGTTTTAAAGACTTGAGTTGCCTATTTCTGGCGAGTTGAATATATTATTTTATTTAGAGTTAATCTTTTGGGTTAAAGATTTTGTAATTGAGTTTGATGAAATTTATTAAGTTTTAAGCTATGTATGCTTGAGTTAGACTTCCGCTTGTAGTCAGCTAGAATGAGGGTTTTCTTTGGGACCAGAAATGGGTCTCGAGTGCTGACCACGTCCAGGGTGTAGGCTCGGGTCGTGACATCTCAATCGGAAGAGTCGGAATTGACTTTGAAGTCAACAAAGCGTTGAGCTTCAAAAAGCTCTCCTCACGCTCATCAGAATACTAGAGAGAAAATTTTTTATGAGGCAACGTAGTCAAAGGTGCCTCCAACAAAAAAACTACTTCCATGAACCGTGTGTAGTAGCATGTCAATCCAATAGAGCTACAAACCTCTGTAGGGGAAGTAAACCTAGCCCTACCATGAACTGCCTCTATATTCACTAGATCTACCATAATGCCATTCTTAGACACCACGTGCCAAAGAATACTACATACTCAAGCCAAAACTCATAGTTAGTTAATTTGGCATACAACTGCTTGTCTTTAATGATCAACAATACAATCCTAAGTTGTTGCTCATTCAACTCCCTACTCTCAGAGTAGATTGGAATTTCGTTGGTGAATACTATCAGAAAG
Source organism: Solanum paucissectum (assembly GCA_029582445.1). NCBI lineage: Eukaryota > Viridiplantae > Streptophyta > Magnoliopsida > Solanales > Solanaceae > Solanum > Solanum paucissectum. The sequence continues at coordinate 22,248 of JAJONZ010024815.1, read as the reverse complement.
GAGTCCAAATAGGGCATGAACACATGGTTCATTAACTCCATAAAAGTTGTTAAGGTGTTAGTTAACCCATAAGACACGACTAGGAGCTCAACATGGTTGTATCGAGTCTTAAAAGTAGTCTTTGGGATGTACGCCACCCGAATCCTTAACAAGTAATAGCCAGACCTCATATATATATTTTAAAACACTACTGCACCCTGAAGTTAGTCAAACAAATCATCAATACGTAGTACAAGATACATGTTCTTGAAAGTCAACTTCTTCAGTTGCATATAGTCAATGCACAAATGCAAGGTAAAATCCATATTCTTCACAAATAAGATTGGAGAATCCAATAAAGAAACACTAAATGAACTCCTTACCCAAGAGGTCCTAGAGTTGCTCCTTAAGCTTCATCAACTTAGCTAGAGCCATTCGATTGACATAATATAATCTAGTTGCATGTCTGGATCATAACCAATGCCAAAATATATATCACGATTAGGAGCGCGAACAAGTATATTGATAGGGAACAAATCAACAAATTATCTAACCATATGAAGTGAATAACGATTAGGGGTGGTAGCTCTAGTATCACAAACATAAGCAAGATAAGTAAAACACCCCTTCCCTACTAACCATTGCACCATCAGAAAAGAGATCACACCTCTAGGCATATGGCTATCGGTACCGGTCCACACAAGTGGAGGAATACAAGGAATGCACAAACCCACAGTCTTGGAAAATTAATCAAAGAACGCATGATAAGAAAATAGCCAATCCATATATATAATCAAGTCAATATCCATCATATCTAACATGATCAGGTCCACCCAAGTGTCATACCCAAAGATGGTCACCACACATGATCAATACACTTGATCTACAACTAAAGAATCACCTTTAGGGATAGTAACGTGCATAGGGACATAAAATAGTTCACAAAATAACACCAATCATAGAGCACAATAAGAAGACACATATGAAAATATAGACCCCAAATGAAATAAGGAAAAATAAGGCTGATGAGAGACAAAGATTGTACCTCTGATTATTGCATCCAAAGTCTTCATCTTTGGCCTCCCAATAAAAGCATACATATGGCCGAATCTACCTTGACCGCCCTACCTTTCTTACTGCCAACCACCTCGAGCACCCTAGGGAAAACCCCTGCTACCTTGTGCATAACCCCTATATGAGTGAACCCAGTCCTTGTGGGCCTTAGCCTTCTTGCCCTATGGATGTACCCCTATGATAATCTGTAGAAAAGTGGAGCAACTCACCAAACATAGACCAACCCTTGCAAGAAATAACCTGCTAAGATTACTCAGATGGAACTACATGGGCACCACTTCCCAAATACCTCGAATGTGAACCTTGAGAAGTCTGTCCTAAAGCCTTGCTACTTTGAAAACTAGTATCATGGAGGCACTATCTGAAATTTTCATGACCTAAAGTATAACCTATACGTGACATGACGGATAATATCCTAAAAGACCTTATATAATTCACTTGACATGCATATAATAAGATATAATAGTCAAAAGTAGAATTTACAAAGAAAGTGTCATGTCATAAAGAGAAATTTGAATCATCAGTGCGGAAATATACTAAGTATTGACAATCCTATCCAAATATCAATAGAGTGGTTGGGACGTAACCCATACACCACATACAAAGTCTCAAAAGTGAATAACATTAACAAGTAAAATCTCCATGGTCTTACCCTCGAAGTATGAGGACTCACCAATCCAAAGAAATATGTAGCGATCTGTATCTAGCCATGAGTAGGAGGAGAAGAAATACCTAACCCTACATTATTAAACAATGAAGTCACAAGTATGAATTAGTACATGGAATGTACTAAGTATGAGGAATATGCATTAAAACATAAATCATGATCATAAAGGGACATAAAGAAAAACATGATATGCATGACCAAGCTAAACATAGTTAAACCTTTAAAGAAGAATCATAAATCATGAACATGGCCAATTCATCTTGAAATCATAATGAAAGCTTCATAAAACATTTGAAACAAACTTAGGTCATTTTGTGGGATATTTACTATTAACCAACATACACCATGTGGGCTATAAAACGTAATTTTGTGTCTTGCTCCCAAACATTAAAAAGATATCCTACTTGCCAAGGTAAGAACCATAAACTTGTAGCTTAGGTGGATCCACTAGCTATGAATTTCTAAGACAATCCTATAAGGGCACATAGTTACGAACAAGGAGATTTCTACGACCCGGCCTCTACAAATGGGAAGGCCTCCATCTCAATGTCCTCTGGGTGCTAGGTAAGGTCCAAATGGATTGGTCATATACATAAATATATCATCATACATGGAAAAGAACAATTAATCACTAGTCCCATCTTAAGTCATCATAGAGTAGCTCCTTAAACCATTATTCATACATGTGTGAGAAACCTTTAATCAATCATGATTTATTTATATCTGAGAAAACCTTTTCACAATTTCATTGATGCTCATTTTAGAAGCAACCTTAGACAATAAACATTATTCTTATAAAAAGATACATAACTTTCATCATAGCTTCATGGGCTTTCTTCATAAATTCATGGTAAAAATCATGAATCATGCCTGGGTCTTATAGAAATCAATTGGAAATCATGTCGTTTAATCAAAACATGCATATGAAGATTGAAATTGAAAGATAATATAAACATCAATTAAGACCCCTGAAGATTACATGAAACCCTAAGCAATTTAGGTGAAATTTAATTGGAAACATAGAAATCCTTTGGGACCCAATGGATGAATTGAATCTGTTGGTGAATCCTCTGAAACCTTGATGATCAGAGCCCAAAAGTAATGGAGGAAAAAAAAGACTTTAAGGTTGAACCCTAGGTTTATTCCTTGATCTTGAGAGAGAATTGGAGAGGTTGAACTTGGATTAGAATTATGGATTTGACAGAATGAAAGGGTTTGGGTAGAATTAGAAGTTGAAAGGTAGTTACAGTTCTTCGAATTAGGGTCAAAACGACAAAATATAGGTATAAAATGCATAGAAAAAGACTAAATACCCTTTATAATATTTGTCGGATGGCTTTTATAAATTGGACTTATGGCCCGTACTGGTCAAACCATAATTCAGAAATCCTAAATTCCTTCACTTCCCACGAAACGAGTCTACGACCAATCATTCAGTCTACAATCTGTAGACCCTTCTCGTAGAATCCAAGTTCAAATCCAAAATTCCACAAAGTCTACGGGTTCCATCTACGACCCATCCAAGTTCCTACAACTTGTCCCGACTACTCATAGGTCAAATTTTATAAACTTGAATATTTTCAAAAACTTAACTCAACCTTACGACTTCCCTTCCATTCCCTATAGGACTTTTTACAGTACATATATAAGACTCAGAGTCATTGCCTAAATGCCAAAATTCTAAACTTTTCATTTCGTTTCAACGATCCAATATATGAGGTGTTACAATATCTCCCACTTGGGAACATTTACCTTGAATGGAACTAAAGCTAGCATGAATAGAGTAGGAGAGAAACTACAAACCCAACATGAACACAAATCTCATCAAAATGCACATTAACTAAGAGAATCACTCCAATCTAAATAATAACATAAAAAAAAACTATTTCATGAACATGCATGTATATGAAAACATGGGAATGACTAAAACGCATGAATCCGATAGAATAAACCATGAGGAACTAATGCCTCAACCTAGAATAGGTGAGGATGGAAATATATGAGGATACCAGGACATCATATTGGTTTTGACCTCCCAAGTAGCACACTCAACTAATTGATTCATACAAAAAACTTTCAAGGAAGCAGTTTTTTTGTTTTTTAACTTCCGGACATATCGATCTTAAATCTCAACCAGAACCACTTCATAAGAAAGATTTCATTGCAAACTCCCAAACATTGTAAAAGAAAAATGGACGTTTAACCTCCAACACAATTTTTTAACAAATGGACATGAAGTACCAGATGTAGTTATTCTAAATAATTTAGAGAGTTCTCCAATACACCTCAAAATGTGATATGGGCCCATATAACGGGGACTAAGCTTCCCCTTATTTCCAAATCACATTACACCTTTCATGGGAGAAATTTTAAAGTAGACCAAATCATCAACATTAAAATCATCAATCTCTCTTCTTCTAACATCGTCATTAGACTTTTGTCGACTTTAAGTGATTTTTAATCTCTCACAAATAAGTTAAACCTTTTCCATAGCCTAATGTACCAACTCAGGCCCTATCAAGGTGACCTCACCAACTTCAAACCAACCAATACGAGACCTAAACCTACCACCATAGAGAGCCTCAAATGGATCCATTGTGATACTCGAGTGACATCTATTATTATAAGCAAACTCAATCATAGGCAAATGATCATCTCAACTACCCTTGAAATGTATCACGCAAGCTCTATACATATCTTCTAACGTCTAGATAGTACGCTTTGCTTGTCCATCAGTTTGAGAGAGGTAAGTCATGCTAAAATTCACTTCATTACCAAGAACTTTTTCAAATGATTTTGAAAAGTGAGATGCAAATATAGTACCACGATCGGAGATAATGGACAAGGGAACCACATGCAACCTTACCATTTCCCGAATGTATAACTTGGTGTGCTCCTCAAGTGAAAATAAAGTCATAATAGGAAGAAAGTGAGTCAATTTTATCATCTGGTCCATAATAACCCAAATCGAGTAGAACTGACAACGAGTATAAGGTAAACGTGTAATGAAGTCGTTATGCAAATCTTCCCAGTTTCATGTAGGAATACTAAGATCTTGAGCCAAACCATTGGGTTTCTGATGCTCAACTTTTAATTGATGACAATTGAAACATTTAGCCACGAATGTTGCACTATCCTTCTTCATTTCGTTCCAACAATAGACTTCCTACAAATTTTGGTACATCATTGTGGCTCCCGGGTGAATAGAATAGTGTGAACTGTGAACTTTTTTCAAAATTTGATTTATAAAATCATCAACTTTTGGAATATATAACTGACCTTGATATCGAAGGACACCATATCCCCCTAGAAATAAATCTTCAATGCATTTTTTGAAAACCAACTTCTTCACATCAACTTTAACTGGATCAATGTCTTCCTTGGATTTCTCATTCCATACAAAAGATGATTCAGAACCATTCTGAATGATCACACAACCTTTGTTGGGATCAACAAAGTGAACACTCGATTAGGCCAGTGTATGAAAATCACAAACGAGCTCTTTCTTATTATCCTCAACCTGAGCAAAACTTCTCATTGATAGTTAACTAAGAGCATCTTCCACCACATTCACTTTACCGTGATGATATAGGACACTCATGTCATAATCTTTCAATAACTCAAGTCATCCCCTTTGATGAAGATTAAAATCCTTCTAAGTGAACACATACATGAAGCTCTTATGGTCGGTAAGCACATCTACATCAACACCATATAAATAATGTCACCAAATCTTTAGAGCAAACACTACCACCACTAGCTTCAAATAATGAGTCGGATAATTCTTTTCATTAACCTTCAATTTCCTTGAAGTCTAAGCAATAACTTTCCAATGTTGCATGAAAACACAACAAAGACCAATTCTTGAAGAAACATAATATACTGCAAAACCATCAAATCCTTTCGGTAATGTTAAAATATAGTCTCAAGTGAGTCTATCTTTCAATACTATGAAACTCTTCTCACAAGTTTCCGATCATAGAAATTTTACCTTCTTTTGTGTCAATGTCGTCAAAGGTGAAGAAACAGAAAAAAATCCCTCCACAAACCTCCTATAATAACCAGTCAAACCTATGAAACTCCATATATCTAAACAAAAAAAGGTATAGGACAATTCATAACACCGTCGGTCTTCTTAGAATTGACTTGAATACCTTTACCAATGATGATATAGCCAAGGAAAGAAACTGACGTCAACAAAAACTCACACTTGCTAAATTTCGCATATAATTTGTGATCCTTAAGAGGTTCCAACATAATCCTCAGATGCACTATATGCTAATTCTCATTCCTTAAGTAAATAAAATTTTCATTAATAAACACAATCATGAACATGTCAAGACATTGCTTGAAGACCCTATTCATCAAATCCATAAACACCACTGAGGTATTAGACAAACAAAAATACATCACCAAAAATTCATAATGACCATCCTAAGTTCGAAAAGTCATCTTCAGAATGGCACTCTCCTTCACCCTCAGTTGGTAACAACCCGACTGAAGGTCAATCTTAGATAAGTATCTCATTCTGTGGAGTTTGTCAAATAAATCATCTATCCTCTGAATAGGAAACTTATTCCATATGGTAATCTTATTCAATTATCCAGTAGGTCTTTGAAGTGATCCTTTAACTTCTTCAGTTCTGTCAGGCCATACGATAAGGAGGAATAAATATATGTTGTTTATGTGGGAGAATGTCAATACCTTAGTTTATTTCCCTTTCGGGAGGAATAGTGGAATTTTCGAAGATTATCTGGCAACTCATTTACAATTGGAACTGACTCAAGAGTAGGGGTTTCAGAATCATTATCCCAACCTGAACAAGATGATAAATTCAACCCTTAGCGATCATCTTCCTAGCCTTTAGGAAAGATATAAAAAGACCCTTCAGAACATAATTTCTCCTTTCCCATGACATGATATGTTCGTTCAAAATGTTAAATATGACCAAACAAGTCCTACAATCTAGGGTAATATAATATACGTGAAGCCAATCAATCCCAAGCATAAAATGCCTGAGTTTCTTGTTCCATATAATTGTTGTCATCTCTTGGCTTTGATTGGCAACCAACTTTTCCTCAATTGGATCAAAGGAAAAACCCTTTCCTCTCATATTAACTTAGATGATTTTTCGGCTGTTTAAATCAAAGATCACACACTTCTTGTCATCAAACATAAGCTTAAAACCATTTTCCAAACTTTTCCCTATGCTTAACAAATTGTGATCAAGTACAAGAAAAAAAAGTACATCTCAGATTAACTTTGTAATTGAGTAGCTTCTAGTAGCTACTGTGCCTTTCCCTTTGGCTGGAAGATAATATCCATTATTGATTCCGACTTTAGCGATTGCAGATCAATTTAAATCTCTAAAAATATCCTCATCATGTGTCATACGATTTATACATCCGCTATCAATTAATCAGCTTTCGCTTGAACTTCTACTTGCAAAACTAGTAGCCACAAACAGTTAATATTTTTCTTGTTTATCCATAGTCTTAGTTCTATTAAATTATTGTTGTCCTTTTTATTGGAAAATAATCTAAGCATGACAAAGTTTATTAGACGCTCTGTATGTAACACCTCAGAAATCAAACTCAGACCTGAACAATAGAAAATTGGGTGAACCATGGCAGGGTTCACGGACCGTGAAAGGGACCACAGTCTATCGACCTGCTCGTGGATTCACACTCAGCCAGCATGGCGGACCATAGAGCCCACCACGGGCCATGGTCCCAATGACGGGTCGTAGATGGGTTTGCCATCCAGAATGAGTAGACCCCATCCCCCAAGTGAAGAACCACGGTGGCCTTCATGGTCCATGGTCCTTCACACAGTCTGTGAAGTGGACCGTGGTCAGAGGTACCAAGAAACACGACCCACGTGATGGGCCGTGGTCCAAACGACAGACTGTCAGTGGCGCTATCGTCGGCCTCGTTAGCTTTTAAGTATGGATCATTTTGGTGTTTTCCCCTACGCATTGGGCATTTAAATTACGTTGTTTTACACATAAACTATGTCATTTTACTCTGTTTAAGCCTAATTATATAGTCAGAACCTAACCAAAACCTCTATTCACCAAAAGTCATCAAAATTAGAGCCGAACGGAAGAGGATAGTCGACCAAGTCTCTCAAGAACAAGCAGAAGGTTTTCATCATGTTACATCCCCAAAATCAAAGGATTTCTCCGTAGACTTCGTCACCAGGTGTGGGATTTCACTAGTGGGTTCCTTTCATCAACTAGGTCCCTAGAATTCAGTAGAATCTTTGATTCTACATGGCTTGTTAGACATAGGGTTTGTAAAATCTTAGAGAATTGTTATATTTTCTGTTGCTTTAATATCCATAATCTAATTATCATGTTTTCTTGGAAACGTTGTTTAGTTCCTTGCATTAATCTCAGAAGCTAGTTGGGCAGATTCTCTTAGTTCTTGAATTACACTTGCTATGTCGGTTAAACCGACAATCATGATCCAATTTTGAATTTTACATTATCAGTATATAAATTTTGCATTCTAAGATTTTGCATGTCAGTATTTTTATCTATTCAGCATTTCAGTCATAGCATGTCATATACATATTCAGTTGGGAGTAGACTTAGCATCGAGTTGGACTAGGGGTCACCATACCCCCATAGTTACCGAACTATGTTCCTCCTTAGGATATAAGTCCCCTCTAAGGGCATCATATTTAGTGATCACGCTAGTCATGTCTTTTTATCCCTGACAAGGTATATTGAATCCTCTCTATGCGGCGTATACATTGAACTCCACGTTTAGCTCACATGGTTTTATGTCGATTAATAGTAGCTCCCACAATAAGACTCTTAGTGCATATGACCAGGTGTTTAGTATATACTTCAGTATTCAGTTTAGCATGGCATGTTCATGATTAGCACTTGGTCATTGCATTCAGTTATCTTTTCAGTATTCACATTCTTTTTCAGTTTACAGTATTTCTCAGTTACTCTTTGTTTCAGCTTATATATATTTGTTCAGCTTAGTATCTATATCTTGCATGCTTAGTACATTCAAAGTACTGATGCATACTCTGCGTTACATCCTTTCATGATGTAGGTTCAAGTACTTAGCATCCAGATCGTGCTTAGAAGGATTTTCAGTCCGCACTCATCAGCATCAGTGGTGAGTCCACATATTTCAAGGACAATAGACATGCTTTTATTTTAGTATTTTCATTTTAGTTTTAGTTTATTTAGAGTTAGTTGGGGGGCATGTCCTAATAACTCAACTCATTTAGAGGCTTTTCAGACATAGTAGTAGAATCAGCTTGGATTGTTGAGTTCAACTCTCAGTTGTTATTAAACTCTTAGTATGTTTTATAAATTCAGATTAGTTGGGTTTCCCCCATTTTCTAGTTATCTATTGATTTAGCTTATTGCATTGTTCATGTCTATTTAGTTATCTTTCAGTATGCTTATAATATGCTAGTCACAGTGTTAGCTTAGGGTAACTCGTGATCCTAGGTCCAATTTTACGTCAAGGGGGTATTCTCAGGGCGTGACAAACATGGTATCCGAGCATTAGGTTTTAGTGTCCTAGGGTGTCTGAAAGCCGCACTAAGTAGTGTCTCTTTCATGGGTGTGAAGTGCACCACCTCTATGAGAGGGAGGCTACGAAGTGTTTTAAGACAAAACAAAACTTTCTTCGTATTCTAATCATGCGGGGATATGAACCAACTTCTCCTTTCTAATTCATTGTTATGCGTTTTAGATCATGCCTACTCGTAGAGCTAACACGCGGAATGCTAATGCACGTAATGCAAATGCAGTTCCTCCAGTCCCGAACCATGATGTTACGAATGTAGAATTTTTGAATACGATCCAGCTATTGGCTCATAGTGTGGCCAATCAAAATAAATAGCAGACCACAGTTCCTACTAATGCTAATGGTGGATCAGCTGCAACTAGGGTTCGAGACTTTGTTCGAATTAATCCGCCGGAGTTTCTAGGGTCGAAAGTTGGTGAACACCCACATAATTTCATTGATGAGGTCAAGAATAATCTTGGAGTAATGCAACTGACTGGAACTGAGAGTTTTGAACTGGAATCCTCCCAACTTAAGGATGTGAATCATAAATGGTTCACTTAGTGGAAAGTAAATAGGGGTACCGATGCAGCTCTTATAACTTGGGATTGTTTTACTAGAGCTTTTCTGGATAGGTTCTTCCCAAGAAAATTGAGAAAAGCTAAGGCACAAGAGTTTATGAACTTGAAACAGGGTTCCATGTCAGTCCAGTAATATGGGTTACAGTTCACTCAGCTCTCCAGGTATGCTCCATACATGGTTGCCGATCCGAGGGCGCAGATGAGTAAGTTCTTATTTGGGGTATTCGATCTTCTGAAGACTGAGTGCATGAATGCTATGCTACTAGGGGATATGGATATCTCCAGACTAATTACTCATGCTCAGCAGGTTGAGGGAGATAAGCTTAGGGAATTGGATAAGGATAATAAAAAGGCCAGAAAAGGAAACTATGAATACTCACAACAAAAGTAGGATGGTGGAAATCGCTCACAGTTTCATCAGAGGTCTACAACCCCAGCACCTTCTTCAGCTAGTGCTCCATCCCTCAAGTTTCGATGGGATGAGGAAGGTAGGGCATCAGGCTCTAAGTCTCAGGGGAGTACTTCAGGTAACATGAATTACTCAACTTGTCCAAAGTGTGGTAAAAAACATCCGGGCGAGTGTCGTATATGCAAGGAAGGGTGCTTTGGGTGTGGTCAGTCTGGCCATAGGTTAAAGGATTGCCATTCTTCCAGGCTAGGGCAAGAAGGTTACAAAAATAGGGTTAAGTCTACAGCTTCAGTAGCACCATCATGTCGGCCAACTCAGCAGGGTACCTCATTTGGTATAGGTGGCAGTCAGAGCCAGAACAAATTGTATTCTCTCCAAGTTAGCCAGGATCACAAAGATTCTCCTGATGTGGTCACTGGTACGTTACGAGTCTTTCATTTAGATGTTTATGCATTATTAGATCTAGGGGCTACATTGTCTTTTGTAACTACCTATATAGCAGTAAACTTTGGTGTCAGTCCTGAAACTCTCTCAGAACCTTTCTCAGTCTCTACTCCAGTTGGTGACCCAGTTATAGCTAGATGAGTATATAGAAATTTTCGTGTCGCAGTCTCTCAGAAAGTCACCTGTGTAGACCTTGTAGAGTTATAAATGGTAGATTTTGATATCATTCTAGGCATGGATTTGTTATATTCCTGTTATGCCTCAGTGGATTGTAGAACTAGGATCGTTCGGTTTCAGTTTCCAAGCGAGCCAGTCTTAGAGTGGAAGGGTAGTAGCTTAGTGCCTATGGGTCGATTCATCACTTAACTTAAGGCCACAAAAATGATTTCCAAATGGTATATCTATAATATTGTTTGGGTTAAGGATTCAAACTCCGAAACCCCATCACTTGAGTCAGTCCAGGTAGTAAATGAGTTTCCACAAATGTTCCCAGCAGATTTTCCCGGAGTTCCTCATAAAGGGAAATCAACTTCTGGAGTTCCTGTCTATTTAGTTATCTTTCTGTATGCTTTTGATATGCTCGACACAAGGTTATCTTGTGGTCTCTCATGATCCTAGGTCCCGTGTTATGTCAAGGGAATAGCCTCGGGGCATGACACTGTATCTCATATTAATTAACCAGCTTTCACTTAAACTTCTACATGCAAAACTAGTAGCCACAAATAGTTTATTTTCATCTTGTCCATCTGTAGTTTGAGTTCCATTAAATTATTGTTGTTCTTTTTCTTTTAAAATAATCTCAGCATGACAAACTTTATAAGCCTTTCTGCATCTTATATCTGGTTTTTTCCAGTATTTGAAGTGTGTATGATTTCCCTTCCCGCAATGCTTACATGGTAGATGTTTTTCACCTTTGTTTTCATTGTTAGAATTCCTATCAGTTCCAACAACGTCGGTTGATGTTGCATAGCTCTTCTTGAACTTGTGATTCCTATCATTGCTTCCAACGTTCATTTGTTGCCTTTCTTGCGAAGCTTCTTCAACAGTTGCCTCGTTCCTTATCATTCTTCTTTGTTCCTGTGCTTGCAAGGAGTTTAAAAGTTCTTCCAAAGTAATTTTTTATAGATATTTTGTATATTCTAGTGAAGGAATTGTTGCTTCAAACTTTTCAACTAAAGTAACAAGGATTTCCTTCACAATCCCTTTTCAGAATTTTTGGCACCAAGTAACTTTACGTTATTGGCCAGACTAATAAGTTTATCTAAGTACTCTTTAATTGTCTAAGATTCCTTCATTTTTTTCCATTGAAAGTTCCCTCACCAGGTTTAAGTCCTTCATGCCTCGAATTCTTTCATCTCCATAATATTCCATCTTCAAAAAGTTCCATTTTTCCTTAGCCGTTCTACGAGTCATGATTTTGGAAAAAATAGTAGGAGATACTGCAGCATAGTCTTCTTCTCTATGGGAGTTTTAATTTGAACAAATTAAGGATTTCCTGGTAAAGGAGAAACTTCAAAATCTTCTTCTACTGCCTTCCAGAGATCACATGAATCCATGTAGGCTTCCTTCCTAATAGTCCAAACCTAATAGTTTTCTCCATCAATAATTGGTGGAGCAATTGCTGAAAAAATGCCTTCAACATCCACTATTCTTCAGGATAATTTAATGGAATGGTTTGATTTTTTTGGGTTTTACTCAATATAACTCCCAATTCTCACAAGTCCCTTAAGAACTAAAGGGCTGTTATGTCAATGTTTACTAGTGTTTAAAAGAGGAGAATGTGAACTGATTAAAGAAGAATAAGTAAAATGTGTTTTCTATTGATAATGTGAGACTGAATAAAAGACATTGTAGCATAACTCAGATGAGGTAAAGTAATGCTAAAAGATCTGCCAAAACTAAGTTACTGCTTGATGAAATTGAGAAACTAATACTTACAGTAGCTAACACAGTTTTAAACAAACTAGGAAATAGAAAACATCTAAAATATAGAAATGTATTCTTGTGTGCACTTCCTAAACATTCTTCTACCCTACTTTACCTTCTAGCTTGAATTTAGGTCATGTATTTCTAAAAGACAACTCCAACACTTTCCTCTCACCCATTTTCTTTACACATCTTTTGCAGATCGTTAAATGTTTTTCTAGTATAGTATCATTTTTATAGCTCTGCATATTTACTGTTTGCATCTATGGAGTTACAAGTTTAGTATATCAGTCACATAGTACTTAGTGCTTCTGATTAAATAGTTTGGAATAAGTTTTGTCATGTGAGAAAATAGGAGGTTATGCAGCTCGTTTAGAAATAAAACATTAAACCAAGTTAGTAATCCCACCATCTTTGCATTGCACCAGTAGCATCTTAAGGGGTCCGTAGGAATATTTTATTATTAAAAATGATCTTTTTGTTTCAATCAAATATGTGTTAGCTATACAAGTTGGTGATTTCAATTATCTTATCGATGTTTGCACTTCTCGTTGTTGTTTTATTTTCTGAATGCATATGATTTTGGAACCTTTCCACAAGTAAACTTTTGCAGGCTCCGTGCAATGCAGAAGTTGTATGCCCAACAATATAGTATAGACATACTTTGGGAGCTGGAGTGATGTTGAAAGCTATTGGGAGCTGGAGTGATGTTGAAAGCTATTGGGAACTGGAGTGATGTTGAGTATAACCTACACTCAAAGGGAAAAACATAGTATCAGTAAACTTACTGCTGGCCATGCTGCAATGGATAAAGAAAAAAAATACTTGTTATTTGTTTATCTATTCTTCTTTTAATTGTCTCGGTGACTTTTTGTTGTTTTGCCTGGACGTCCTTTTGTAGTATCAACCTTTTCGTTTGGATTAAGATGACGTAATTGTTAGAATATAAGAAAAGATATGATTTATTGTTACCGAATGCTTCTTGCTTGTAATTGTCAGATTATTCACAAACATTGTTTTTATATATTACATTTCATCATTTGACATATTTATTCATTATTTCAGGTTATATAGTCACTTATTCGATAAATTAGAATCTAGAAGATTTCAATATACTGAGGATTTAGGGAGATCATTTTAAGACATTAATTGATACAATTAGTTATATTAGTTCAAACTTTAAACAATAAGTTTAAACTTTAAACAATAAGTTTATTTGATATTTTGTGTTATTCTTTCTTTTATTTGTTTAGATTTAATGAGATATATTTTTGTTTTATGAATTAATAGTAATATGTTTGCAAACCTTTTTTGTTTCTTTTACTAAAGTATTTGTTGCCTTAAAGCTTATGACTTTTAGTACAAATTAAATAATAATTTATGGGTCATTAAAAAGGATGCTAATGAGACAAATTAAGACAGTTCCACAATGAATATTGTCGTCTTTGTAATTGCAACTAAACAGTTGTAGTTAAGGATATTGACTACTTGTTGCAATTAATCTAATTAACTAGCCATTAAAATGGATGCTAAAAAATACAACTAAGTCATTTTCGGAAGGGATACTATAGCCATTATCATTTCCATAAACCAATTGTCGTTTAAGCTATTGACTTTTAGCGGCATTATAATTGAATATACCGAATATTAAAATGGATGCTAAAAGAACATACTTAGCATTTAAGGAATGAATTTATCAACAAAAATAATCACTGCAAACAATTATCATTAAAACTAATAGGTTTTAGTGGCTATGAATCATACCTTTTACCAGATTTTGTGAAAATGGTCGCGCAAGGCCTTACCGGCTCCCACATCACCGGCTAAAGACCAAAGGCCGATAAAGGATATAGAGGAAATTTTTACTACCGCTAAAGACTTTTTTTAGTGCCCCTAATGCCACGTTTTGTACTAGTGTACTGCTTCACTGAACCATCCATTTTGAAGGCAGTGTTATCAACCCTGTGAGACTCCACCAAGCCGAGGTTATTCATCCTCTCCTAAAAGCTGAATAGAAACTCGTGGACATCCTTGCCCACTACAGTTGTAAACCTAGGAGGACCCAATTGGATGAACCGTCCCAACTTCTTCTACTATTCAGAAGACAAAGATGGCCTTACTGTCATAGGCGGAGCAACTGCAGAACCAGCTAAACTGCTAAGTGGGTATAAGCTGCAGCATCAGGCTATACCCCTGGAATCTGAACACATTGTACCCCTTGAATCTGAACACCTTGTGCCCCTGTATGGGCTGAAGTTTAAGCCTCATCTCGAACCTGGGAACTAGATGAAGTACTAGGCAATAGGTTGTGTATAACCAGAGTGGCCATGAATCCTGGAGGAGGCTTGGCTAGCACCATACTATCCAACTAATGATGAACATACTTAACATCTATGTCAGGCTCTGCTAACGGTGCCCACTCCAGATCTTGGGTTTGTTTTTTTATCTCAACGTGTATGTTGACCTCATCATCTACCCCTAGAGAGAGATCCCCCTGAAGTTGTAAATGGCTCACGCAACCTATGGACGATCTAATCCTAGCCATCTGAGGAAGAATTAAACAAATGGAATTTAGATATTATTGTATCATCAATGCACGATATGAAGTAAGAAATAGTGAAATATTCCTATGAATGACCTATAGCTTCCCAAAGAATAGATATGAATGTCATTGTACCGATCCACGAGACTCAACTAAACAATTGCACATATATTGGTAAGATCGGTGAACCTAAAGTTGTAATATCGTGTTGTGAGGAGCAGATATCGAGCCACGATGGCGTCTACAATAACCCGCCTAGTAGGAAAGACAAAAACCCAACCAGGACAAAGATGAAGACAAATATTAAATAGAGAAAAAGAGTATAAATTGTACTAGTAAAAATATAGAATAGGGCCCATAGTATAGATAAGTAAATATGATAACAAATATACAAAATGGGCTTGAAAGTGACTTAGAAAGGCAAAATATACAAAAGAACAAAACTCCAGACATGGTGTCACACATATATTAACATCTAAGTACAGAGAGAACTATATACAGAAAAAATGACTTATAAAAAATCAAAATAGAATTCAATACAAAAAAGCGAAAGAAACAAGTCTTTGGACGCCAGGAACTCACATAATCCAAGTCTTGATAGCCACGAGAGATTTTTCCCTCAATGAGGGTGGTTTGTACTAGGAGCTAGATTAGAAAAAAATGTAGAAGTGTAGAATGAGTACCAATATACGGGTACTTAGTAGGCATCATAGGCCAACTGTGTACAGAAACACTATAAATATACATAAAGAACACGATAGTTGTAACCGAGAATCTTATATAAGGATAAAAGTAAACCCGTACTATCGATAGAAAGATAACAATGATTCTAACTATACAAGCCAATCAATTAAAAGTAAATAAACACTTAACGAGATGTGATGCTCATATCACCAATGCATATTTAAAGTAAAAAGTTCCAAAATTATCTTGCTGGTTTTCTGGTGTACTCTCCGAGACAACTTTGGGACATTCTTGGACCCCATCCACTGTCACGACCCAGGGGTACACCTTAGATGTAACATGGCGTATGAACCCCGAAGGACTCCATACAAGCCACTTAGCTCTCATAACATAAGAAATAGAACAATAAGAGTAAAACAACATTTCAAGTCTAAAACATTTTATAAAAGGAAATTGGAGGTCTAAAAAATTTGTCTCATCATGGCCATCTATTACAATCAAATGAAATTTGGCCTAGCTCGTACATCATGTTCAAAATAGAAATACATGCAAGAAACTAAACATAGGAAATCCGTCCTCAAACCATGAGGACTCACCAAGCTTGGGAAACAATCAAATCCAAGCTCTAGCCATGAAACTGACTTCCTTGAGTATCAGACCCTACATTTGGGAAAAATGTAGGCAAGAGTATGCATTAGTACAAAACAATGTACCAAGTTTCATAGCCATGCATAAAAATATTTTAAAACATGCTAAAAGGGACATTTCATTTCATGACACACAATTGGCCAAGTTAAAACATTATATGAAAGAGTTATAAAACATAAGTCGTAAATCATGGTCAATGCAAGCTAACTTCTTCTTTTGACATCTTTAAACTCATATTTGATACTCCTTGAGTAACCTCAGTTCATTATTATTTGTGGGGAATTAGCCTTAATCTACATGAGACCAGGTGAGCTATAACATCAAATCCGTTGTTACCCCACACCGAAAATAGGTGTTTTACTTGCCTAAGGTTGAACCTTAAACTTCTAGTTTAAGTGGATCCACTTGCTAATCAACCTATGTGGGCACATAGTTATGGGATAAGGATATTGCTACTAGAAACCCGGCCGCTTCGAGGGTTGAGATTCCATCTCATGAGATTTCTTTGGAAACCCGACCTCTACTACGGGAGAGCTTCCATCTCATTTTCAATATACACTCGGTGCTAAGCATACAATCCCACGGAATAGTCATTTCTTACTTGACTTCATTACTCATGAAAGGGTTTCCTTGGCCAACCGATTCAAGCTAGTTTCATTAAGATAGCTCCTAATCTTTGATTAAATTAGGTGAGAACGCCTTTCAACCTTAGAATCCTTTCTATGTGAGAAAACCTTTCATATCATGCTAGTATGTGTTTTAGTGAGAATGACCTTTCACAACACAACATCATCATAATTGGTACTTTACTCTTAAAGCAACCTAAAACATTTGCATAGATTTCATAAAACAATGCTAAGTCCATAATTTACCTCATTGAGGTCAAAACCCAATTACAATCATCACCTCTTAGAAAACATGGGTTAGATATGGATTTCATCATATCATCATGTAAAACTAGTAATACATGCTCAATTTCCTAAAACTCTACTTTGAAGATAAAAAATTCTTAACATATAGTTCATAACTTGAAAACATAGGGATCACATGGGTTCATTGGGGAATTCATCATGAAAGCATTGCAATTCATCAATAATACTTCAAAGATCATAATTAAAGAATTTAAATCAATCATTATTAGAACCCATGCTAATTGAAGAAAACCCTAACTCAATTGGGAATTCTACTATTTGAAGTATAGAGATTTAGGGAATCCATGGATAATGGAATCCATAGATGAAAACTATCATACCTTAACTCCAAATGCTAGCCTTCAATGGAGAAACTGGAACCTTAGCTTGAAGCCGTAGGTGAATCCTTCTTCTTCTTGTTCTCCAAATTTCTAGAGAGAGAATATTTGAGAGGAATTGGTTTTCTTTTGGGAATTTTGAAAAATGAAGTATATAGGGTGAATTTGGGGGTTAAAAGGTTTATATAGTGGTTCTAAATGTAGGCAAAATGACATAGTATAGGAACTAATTAATTAAGAAAAGACCCACCTGCCCCTGAAAATAACTGCCAATAAGTGACCCAAGACACCACTATTAACGGATCGTGGATGGACCTACGATCCGTCCTGTACACTCGTGGTTTGGTGGTGAAAGACCATGATTTTGGGGCTTCGAACCACAAGCCCCTTCCACAGACCATGGTCGTACGGTCCGTTGGTTAAGTCCTGGTTCTTGGCTCCTAGACCAGTGCTTTGCAGGCCAACCACATACCCCACTTAGGGTCCGTTGTCCCTTCCACGGGACGTGGGTGTCCGGCGTGGTTTGTCTCCTCCAGCACCTGGAAAGCTGCAGTTTGCCCATTTTCGGATACTGGGTGTTACAATATCTCCCCCTTGGGACCATTCTTCCTCGAATCAGATTCAAACTGGTTCTAAAAGAGTAGGAGAGGAACTAACAACCCAACATATCAATGAAATGCATACAACCATGGAGGAACTATCGACTCCAAGGTAGGATGTTTTCTAAACATCATAAGAGGGATGAACTAACTCTATCAGCCCATTATGCTTGCAATGCACATAAATAAGGAGGAAACATCAACATACTCAAATGCATAAAAAGGAAGTACGAACTACATTTATCAACCCAATATGCATGAATTCTCAAAATTTCTCTTGTTCAAGGAGGAACTACCTTCTCCAAGCTAAAATCATGGTCAACACAATTCATGGAGCCTCTACACAATTTAATCTCAAAAAGTGCGTGTTGATCAATTCATATCTTGAAGTCTATAGGAAACTCATACTCAATGCACAACAACATGAGAAAAATCAATCATATAAACTCATTTTCTTTCAAAACACTAGTTTTCGTGAACATGCATAATCATAAGTAAATCATGGAAAACAGATAAAAACACATGACTCCCAAAACAAGGAAACTCAAGAGGAAACTCTTTACCTCAAGCTAGAATAGGAGTAGAAGGACAAATATGAGGATATCGGGACATCATATCGGCTTTGGCCTCCCAAGTAGCACCCTCAACTAATTGATTCCTCTACAAAACCTTCACGGAAGCTATTTCCTTGTTTTTCAACCTTTTAACATGCCGGTGCAGAATCTCAACCGGAACCTTCTCATATGAGAGACTCTAATCAACTCCTAAATCCTGTAGGGAAACTATGGATCTCAGATCACCAACACACTTCTTAAGCATAGAGACATGGAAAATCGAATGCACGATTGCCAACTTATTTGGCAAATCTAACTCATAGGAAACCTTACCCACACGCCTCAAAATGTAATATGGGCCTACATACCGGGGACTAAGCTTCCCCTTCTTGCCAAATCTTATTACACCCTTCATGGGGTGAGATTTTCAAGTAAACCCAATCGTCAACCTCAAACTCTAGATCCATTCTTCTCACATCGGCATAAGACTTTTACCGACTTTGAGACATTCTCAACCTATCTATAATGAATCGAACTTTCTCCATAGCCTGATGAACTAGCTCGAGACCTATTAGGGAAACTCCACCCACCTCTAACCAACCTATGGGAGATCTACCTCCTACAATACAAGGCCTCAAATAGAACCATATCGATACTTGAGTGATAACTGTTATTGTAGGCAAACTCAATCAATGGCAAATGGGCATCCCAATTACCCTTAAAATCAATCAGACAAGCCCTTAACATATCTTCCAAAGTTTTGATGGTATGCTGCGCTTGCCATTGGTTTTGGGGTGAAAAGTTGTGCTAAGCTTAACCTTAGTACAAAGCCCCTTTTGGAATGACTTCCAAAACTGAGAAGTGAATTGGGTACCACGATCGGAAATAATGGACAAAGGCACTCCATGTAGCCTTACCATTTCTCTCAAATACAACATGGCATAGTCCTCCGCCGAATAGGAAGCCTTGATGGGGAGGAAATGAGTTTATTTTGTCATCTGATCTACTATAACCGAAATAGAGTCATGTTGTCACCGGGTGCGAGGCAAACCAACAACAAAGTCCATATTCAAGTCTTCTCACTTCCAAGTAGGAATGCTAAAATATTGGGACAAACCACTCGGTTTCTGATGATCAACCTTTACATGTGTGCATGTTTGGACACTTTGCCACGAATCCCGCAATATCCTTCTTCATCCCATTCCACCAATAGACTTCCAGTAGGTCACGGTACATCTTGGTGGCTCTCGGGTTAATAGAATACCGCAAACTATGGGCTTCTTCCAAAATCTACTCCCTCAAGTCATCCACATTTGGAACGCATAAACGATCTTGGTATCTCAGTACATCATCTCCCCCTTGGGAGAAAGCCTCAACTGATTGTTTAAGCACCGCCTCTTTCAAATTTACCAAAATTGGATCAAGACATTACATGGCTTTAACATCCGCCACAAAAGACGATTCGGAACCATTGTGAACCATAACAACCCTTTGGTAGAGTCTACTAGTTCAACACCTAATTGAGCCAATATATGCACATCTCGAACCAAATTTTTTCTTTTCTTCATCAATATGAGCAACACTACACATGGACAATCGACAATGAAAATCCTCTACTACATTAGCCTTGCCGGGGTGATAAAGTACACTCATGTCGTAATCTTTCAATAACTAAAGCAACCTTCTTTTGCGAAGATTCAAATCCCTTTTATTAAACACATATTGCCAACTCTTGTGATCGGTAAACACATCAACATGAACTCCATATAACTAGTGCCTTCAAATCTTTAAGGCAAATACGACCACCGCTAACTCAAGGTCGTGAGTAGGATAATTCTTCTCATGGTTTTAAGTTGCCTTGAGGCATATGCAATTACTTTCCCATTTTGCATTAGAACATACCCTAGCCCAATTCTTGAGGCATCACAATAAACCACAAAGTCATCCATTCCTTCCGGCAATGTCAACACCGGAACAGAAGTAAGTCTATCTTTCAACTCTTGAAAACTTTTCTCACAAGCTTCTGACCATATGAACTTAGCCTTCTTTTGAGTGAAAGCCATCAAAGGAGAGGCAATTGAAGAGAAACCTTCAACAAATCTTCTATAGTAACCGGCCAAACCCAAAAAACTTCTAATATCCGAGGAAAATAGAGGTTTAAGGCAACTCTTGACCGCATCCATCTTCTTAGGATCTACCTCAATACCCTTACTTGACACAATATGACCGAGGAAAGCTACAGACCTTAACTAAAATTCACATTTGCTAAACGTTTCAAAAAGTTGTTGAGCCTTAAGAATTTGCAAAATGATCCTCAAATGATCAATATGTTCATCCTCACTCCTTGAGTAGATCAAAATATCATCGATAAACACAATCACAAACATCTCAAGTTATTGTCTAAACACCCAGTTTATCAAGTCCATAAATGTCGCTGAAGCGTTAGTCGACCCAAAAGACATCACTAGAAACTCATAATGACCATACCAAGTTCTAAAAGTCGTCGTTGGAATGTCATTATTTTTCACCCTCAATTGTTGATAACCCGATCGGGATCAATCTTAAAGAATTAACTTGCCCCTTGAAGTTGGTCAAATAAATCATCTATACTTGGGAGAGGATACTTGTTCTTAATGGTCACCTTGTTCAACTGTCTATAATCAATGAGCATACGAAGAGAACCATCCTTCTTTCTAACGAACCAAACTAGAGCATCCCATGGAGAGACACTTGGTCGGATAAAACCCTATCCAACAAATCCTTCAACTGTTCTTTCAACTCCTTAAGCTTTGCCGGAGCCATACGATAAGGATCAATAGAGATAGGTTGCATACCTGGGAGAAGGTCAATACCCAAGTCTATTTTCCGCTCGGGAGGAACATCGGGTAAGACATCTAGAACACTTCCAAAAACTCACTTACAACGTGGACCAACTCAAGAGAAGGGGTTTCAGAATTTGCATCCCTCACCCTTACTTAATGGTAAAAGCAACCCTTAGAGATCATCTTTCTAGCTTTAAAATAAAAAACAAACTGACCCTTAGGCATAGAATTCCCCCCCCCCTTCCACTCTAGGATAGGCTCATTTGGGAACTGAAACTTGACTACACGAGTTCTACAATCAATAGAAGTATAGACTGAGTGCAACCAACACCTTGTTCAAATGTCTATAATCAATGAGCATACGAAGAGGACCATCCTTCTTTCTAACGAACCAAACTAGAGCATCCCATGGAGAGACACTTGGTCGGATGAAACCCTATCCAACAAATCCTTCAACTGTTCTTTCAACTCCTTAAGCTTTGCCGGAGCCATACGATAAGGATCAATAGAGATAGGTTGCATACCTGGG